>APFE030997106.1:3875-45758 GCA_000404065.3 Pinus taeda
CTTTTGAACCAACCACAACCAAATTAATCAATCACTTTGAGAACCCATCAATATGATTATTCATAATACTATCACCAAAATATAGTAACCAGAACCCAAGCTAGAACCCAGAACTCTGCAACAGCAAACAAAAGTAACTAAAACATATTTTATAAGGTATATGTTACTTCCATGTGTCGAACCTGTGTGTATGCGTGCTTTTCTCATAGCCAACCAGCGTATATATCTGCAAATATAAATTCAGAGTTCTGCAGTTATTCAAGACTTTAGTTATACCCAGATCATATCATTTATAGAGTAATATATGTGTTAGCATTCAAATATAGAATATACATGAGCAAAAACACATAATGATAGTTCATTTTACACCTTAAGATCTTGATCCATCATTAGATCTAATCCCTCATCATCCGCTAAGGTTCATCCTTGGTTCAAATCCAGCAATGCATGATAACCCAATAACTTGCATACTAGATCTCACACTTCATCAGATATTCGATACTTGCACACCTTGGCTTAATGATCTTCTCCTCCTTTTATAGTTTTTAGTCCTTTCTCATTACCATGGACCAAAACCACTTAGGACCAATACCCTGGACCAAATAACTAGGGTCAATACCTCGGACCAGATACCTTGGACCAATACTATGGATCAAAATACCATGGACCAAATACCTTGGACCAGAAACTTAGTTTTCCAAGGTATACGCGCTTTTCCTTCTGTGAAAGTGTGTGTGTACATATACACGACTTGTATACAATGAACCTTCATGTATATGCATCTTGGTCAATGGTGAACCTGTGTATACCTCTCTTTCTTCATTCTATGAAGACTGATCTCTAATTCTTTGTTTTTTACCTGCTATACTATGATCTTTCATCTGATTGAGTTGTCATCAAGGACAATACCTGTATCATAATGCCAACAGCATTTACGAGGACAGCCTTGAGATCATCGAAAGATTTTTGGGAAACATCATCCCATGCAAAGGACGTCCCTTATTTGAGCAACCGGATAAATCCTGTAGCTAGCCCGACATAATTGGGTATAAAATGATGGAGAAAATTTTCCTGTTCTTGCAGGCTCTGGAGTTGGTGCAATGAAGATGGAGGGGGTAAATTTACAATGGCCTCGACTTTAAGTGGATCAAGTTGAATACCATCCTTGGAAATGATAAATCTGAGGAGTCATCTGGATTCTAAGCAGAAAACACATTTATGCGGGTTTAACCGAATGTGGTAGTGTCTACAACGAAGAAAAATTTGCCGAAGATGGTTAGGGTGATCCTGGCACTTATGAAACACATAGGAAATTGCCCACTGAAATGTATCCATAGCATTTTTTAGGCCGAAATGGAGCTTTTTGTACGCGAATGTACCCCATGGACAGATAAAAGATGTCTTTTCTTGATCAGTCCGTGCAAAGTTAATCTGGTTGTAACTAGAAAAACCATCCATAAAGGAAAAAAATTCGCTCCCAGCACATTCGTCAATGATCTGATCAATGAAGGGAGTAGGGTAGTTATCCTTAGGATAGGCACGATTGAGATCACGATAATCAAGAAAATGTGAACCGTGCCTTGTTTTTTCGTCATCGGGACAATATTTGACACCTAATCTATAAGAGGGGTGGGATAGATGAATCCAACTTTGAGAAGTTTTTCAACTTCACCCTTGATAGTGGCAACCTTCCTAGGGTGCACTAGGTGGATCCGTTTTCGAACAGGCTTTGCGTGAGGATAAGTTGGTATTTTGTGCACAACAATGCTAAGATCAATGCCATGCATTTATTCGTAGGACCACGCAAACACATCACAGAATTCTTGAAACAGACGAGTATAAGTATTGATCTCATCCAGAGAACAAGCTACCCTGATATGGACATGTTCAACGATACCAGGCTTGATAGAAATATCAATCAACATCGTTTGGGTATATTACCCAAATTTCCTTCTGATCATACTTCATGTGTCATGATTGGTGGTGGAAGTGGGAGGGAAGGAAACGGAGAAGAGAACTCTTCGAAATGGGTAGATGTGACTGTCAGGTGAGGCAGGAATGAGGAACAATGATGAGTATCGGTCCAAGGTGGTTCCTCGAGAGACATTATTTCTATGATACCTTTGTCAGCAAGGAAATTCTTGGCTAAGGGATCAAAAGATTCCAAAGCACCAAGCCATGGGGATTGAGAATACGTATCGAGAGAGGTCTTCAAAATAGGAGAATTAGAGGATGCGGAACTCGAGGCCGAAACAATTTCCACGTAATTGATTTTGGTAGGACTAAGTGGCATAACCTCGCCCCATGAATCAACAAGATCTAGGTAAGGTATGACCCAAGGATTAGATTCAACTGAGACCATGTTGACAGAGGCAACATGAAGAGGTGGGAGCAGAAAAATTCCCATTAAGGTAGATTCTTTGAAAAGACCTACCCCCACACTCTCATAGGGAGCACTAGTGTGCTTGACATACGAAACATTGGCATCCGAAGAGGAAGAGGCAAAGAAGGACAGCTAATCGACAATGACAATATTCCCTTGATGGGGAAAACAAATCACGGGGAATAGGGAGGAGGCTATAGCATGCATAGCGTGGGTCCAACTCCAATCGAGTAGAAGATTGTAATTGAGATTAGCATCGACCATATCTACTTCAACATGTATTGTCTTTCCCTCCAGAGTAATGGCAAGGTTAGGTAAGACATCGAAGGGTCGCAAATCACGCCCATCAAAAGTTTCCAAAGTGTTCAAGGATTGGTTCAAAGCAGAAGAGCCAATGGCCTTCCATCATGCAATTGACATGATGCAGGTGGAAGCACCTTCATCTATGACAGTCCTGTGGATGGTCTTCTCATTGATGATTACCTTAATGAGAAAGGAAATCTGATGAGGTAGGCATGGAACATGGTTCTTTAGATCAAAACATATAAAATTGGAATTGGTGGGGTCAATACCCTCGATAACTGACAACAAAGATTTCCACTGTGATGGGCAAATTTGGAGCACCTTCAGATCCGACATAGCTTAAGGTGCCTAAGCCAAATCCTCAACAATATTATAGTGTTGAGTGGCTCAGACATTGGGATTGTATGAGGATTTCCTTAGCACACCTTAAGAGGGTGGCCATATAGTGGAATCATGGTTAGGATGCTCGATATGAAGAGGGCCAGAACTCGGGGCAAAAGAAGAAGGGGTGGCTTCTTTCTCTTTCCCGACTGTCAGAGCAGGAGTTTGGCAATATTTTGATCTAGTAGCCACATTAATAGACATAATCATCATGAACACTTGAGATCCTAAGGAAGCAGATGATTGAGGTTGGTCTACCATTTGGGTCTGCTGAGACAGAAATGGCTCTTTTAGGACAGCTAGGGTCCCTTTGAGAAAATGACTAAATTTGGATCGTCATGGACAATCCTTAGTATAGTGATCCTCCTCGCAAATGAGGCAGGGATACTTAGGCTTCCATTGTGAAGATTCGCCAGCAGACAATTTAGCGGGGCCTTGTTTTGGGGCATCGACTTTACCCTTGCCTTTGCCTTTCTTCTTACCTTTCGAGGATTTGTCCGCTACAGTAGACTAGACAATGTGAACCTCTGAGGTTTTACCAGGGCCAGGTGGATTATGCAAAGAACTATTAGGAACGACGTTTGAGACCAACTTTTATTTAGAAGAATATTTAGCAGGGGTCTGGGACACTGAGCCAATGACTCCATCAACAAGAGGTGTAGCCTGTGACTTCGATGTCGTGGGATCGGATGATGATCATGGAGCATTAGGTAATAACTCATACAAAGTGCTAGACTGAGAGTAAACTAGATCTAAGTACTGGGCACGAGCAATGGCTTGTTCTTCAGTAACGCATCCACCCATAACTATATCGTGAGCAATCAGGGCCACAAATGACTTAGTGAACCATTATGTGAGCAACTGATCAACAATATCGAATTTGATTAGGAGACATCTACGTCTCCATTCATGGATGTGATCGGAGATGTGTGTCGCAGTATCTTGTTTGAGTGATGTGAGCAAATAGGTGCAAGTTTCATAGCGAACCAGCAGTTGGAAATGTGTGAGGAAAGCCATGGCTAAAGAGTTAAGGTCATGGTAAGTACTTCGAGGAAGTTGGATGTACCACTTGGCTATAGCACCTATGAGGGTTCGCTGGAAAATACAGAGATGAATGGAATCGTCAACGTAAGAATTCGAAGAGAACCAGAGGTGATATGTCATCACGTGGACTTGAGGATCTTCTTTTTCTTTCCCATCGAATTTTGGGCAATCGCTCGATATCTTGGATGGAACTGGAGGTCAGTATGGTGAATGAAGAATTGGAAGATTCGTAAGGTCAGACACATCTAGCAACTCTAGTGTGGCCAAGAATGGAATTTGAGTATTAAAATGCATTGGAGGCCGGTAAGTGGGTCCAAATGGAGGAGCCCATCCCTGTTGGTTGGGATTTTGGCCCCATAGTGGGGGATTTTAGCCATATGGCATTTGATTTTGCCCCCATTGCGGTTACCTTGGCCATAGGGAGGATTTTGACCTTGAATACCTTGGAACTGTCTAGTCATAGGTTGCTAATAAGAAACATACGAGTTAAGAGGTTGTTGAGCCTGATGACCTTGGACATATGGGTATTGTACCTGTTGTCCCTGAACATGTGGGTGGTGAACCTATTTCCCCTGAACAAGAGTATTTTGGACCTGATGCCCTTTGGCATAAGGATTCTATACCTGCTACCCTTGAACAAAAGGATTTTGTACTTGTTGACCTAGGACATTAGGGTTTTGTACCTACTACCCTTGGCCAAAATGATTTTGGACCTGTTGACCTAGGACATTAGGATTTTGGGCCTGCTGTTGCAGGACTTGAACCTGGCCTTTCCCTTGCAAGGGTTGACCCTGCTGATATGTATATAAGGGTTGTTGCTGCCTGGGATGGTTTCACTGCTGCAAGGGTTGGCCCTGCGGATGCAAAATTTGTCCTTGGGGCTACAAAGGTTTTCCCTACGAAGACATGGGCTAGGAGGTTTGTAGAGCATACTACATCTGTTGTTGCATGATTTGTTGCAATGGTTATAGGGGTTTCCCCTGTGGTTGTTGTAGATGACCTTGCTACAGGATCATTTTCCCTTCCTATTGCACGGATAGCCCTTGCTGCAAGAAAGGTTGCCCTTCTTGTTGTAGAGGTTGTCCTTATTGTTGCAAGGGTACTTGAAAAGTGCCGGGAAAATTTCTGAACTGAATCTAGCCATAGCCACCCTCAAAAGTGGATGAGCCAGGATGAACGTATTATCGAGATTGAAGGGTGTAAGGTTGATTAACCATTCCTTGAGAACCATATGGAACGTAAGGAGTTTGGTATTGGACCTGAGCCTCATAAGGCTGCTAATGATAGACATTTCTTGACCCATACAGACCAAGGGGATTGTGAACGTGTTGGTATTGGACATTGCTCGATCCAACAGGATCAGCAGGGTTTTGAATAATGCCAGAAGAAGGTTGGTTCATACCAAGCATGTGATCTTGTGAGCCAATCACATTGGTGGCAACTGACACCATGAAAACATTCATATTCTACCCCCCAAGAGGTGGCACAACTTGGCCACTAATCAGAGGGATGGAGGAACTGACAGAGACATTCTTCGAGGCCGCCGGTTGAACCGGATGGGTGAGTGGGATGGAAGATACAAGAGGGTTCAGAATGGTTGGTTGCATCGGGACTGAGGCAATGGCCTGTTGGGAGGTTGAATTTGTAATGAACAGACCTGTAGTAGGCATGGCACCTGATGCCCAAATAGGGTTATGGTAAAGTGATGAGGCTCTAGGTGTACCTGAAACCAACTGTGCCAAAGATACATAATTAGGTGGCAATTCATGATACACACTGATGGGAATTCTCCCTGTATAGGGGAAACCTTCAGGAGGAAAAGGATATTCTGTTGAAAAGTGTGCAACAAGAAATGCTAAATTTAGAATGTGCTAAAAATAGAACTCCTAAAAATAGCATGTCTAAAAATAGCAGTTTGGCCGATGAGGGTATTGGCCACCTTGGGTGAGAGGTGAAACTGATAAAAATAAAAAGCTATAAAAATAGCATTTCTGGGTCCCTTCCTATTTATAGCAGTCCCTGGTCTATCTATAGGAAGTAAAATTGAATTTGGTCTTAACAGCAATTTAAAATATTAACTGATTAATCTCCATGAGTTAATTAGTTGTAAAAATTAAACTTGAAGTCTTTGTGAGAACATGCAATTAGGTGTCCCACTGATTAAGGAATTTATTCTTTGTTCTCTCCACTAATTGAGGAATTAAGTATGAGTTCTATAATGAGATCAGTTGACTTAGTGATAACTAGTCAAGTCTAGTTAGATTATTCTAACAAGTTGTTAAAATAATAAAACATAGTTTGTTAATGCTTGCATGCATGTGACAACTATTATTTTAGATAACTAAGTATTTTCTCGTGGATAATGGATGCATGGCAGTTCAGACATAGACCCAGTCGAGATCAGATGAGGGACAGTGTACTATCAGATGCTTGAATCTTCCCATGGAATATTCCTTGCATGCAGAAGGAACTAGTGTCCTCAAGGATTGCGTAGTTGGACTTGAGGTTGACAGCAGGTATGATCTAGGGCCAATTCACATATGTTTTGTAATTGGACCCCAATCAAAATTGCACAAGGAAATAGGGATTGGAGGAGTGGTGGCCAATATATTGAGGCCTAGTGATTCTATGATCATCATCTTTTGATTGCAGAGAGTATAGGATAGCTCTTGAGCTGATATTTTTTGTAACCAAAAGAGGACTTCCACTTGATTGATAATACAGTGTTGGCGGTTTTATGCTGGTGCTTTCCCTAGTGATACATCTTGTGTTATGTGTGATTATTTCTCTTTATCAGTTATATGTGTTTATGCTTGATGTTGCTCATGAAATTGATTTTGCTTCCACTTAATGTTTTATAGAAGTATATCAAGTATTATGCTTTAGGAAATTGCATATATCAGTTTGATCTACAGGTGAAATTTCTACATGGTATCAGAGCTATCCGATTTGTAGAAAAATTCTACATGGTATCAGAGCACAGTTAATCAAGCAAGGAATGATATACAAGCAAGAGAAAGAAATTCAAAGTTTATTATTCGGGATATAGATATCTAGTTCTCATCACAGTTCAGATTTCATCTAGATAGCCTTCACTGGGTTAAGGCTTGAGTATGCCCTTGATGGCAGCTCAAACTACATAGCTTGGAAGGATCGCATGGAGGCATTATTGGAAGATAATAGCATTAAGGACTTCATTGATCAAGATGTCCCTAAGTCTGCTGATGCTACTCAGGTTGCAGACTGGAAGAAGAACGTGGCTACAGCTAGGAGAATCATCCTAGAGGGAGTTCAAGATCACATAGTCTCAAGCCTCCATGGGAAGGAAACTTCATCTGCAATGTGGAAAACATTGAAATATTTATATCAGAATAGTAGTGATGAGAGGAAGCTAGCACCAAAGGACAAGCTTCGAAAGATCAAGTGTGAAAAGGTCGACACGATCACTACATTCTTGAACAAGCTCACCAACTACAGAGATGAGCTTGCAAGTGTAGGGGTCACTACCTTTGATGATGATATGGTGAGTCTAGCACTCCTTGGCCTTCCTAAGAGCTAGCATAGCTACAAGGATTCAGTGAATGGAAGGGACGAACTGCCAGATTAGGAACGACTATGGTCTGATTTGATGCGGGAGGAGATCAGACAGAACACCAGAGATGGAGCTTCTTCATCAAAGCATGATGATGAAGAGAACTTGGCTTTAGCATATAAAGCTAAGAAAGGGAAAGGGAAGGCATACCAAATCAAGTCTTCTCAAGGCGGGAAGAAGTTTGACAAGTCCAAGGTGAGATGCTTTCATTGTCATGAGTTGGGTCACTATGCTACTAGTGGTCCAAAGAGGAAGAAATCCAAGAAAGGTTCCTCCAAGGAATCTGATGGTGATGCTCTAGCTTCGCAATTTGAGATGGATTTCTCACTTATTGCATGCATGGTTTCATCCATCATGGGATGTGTTTGGTACTTGGGTGGTGGAGCTTCTTTCCACATGTTAGGTGACAAGACTATTTTCAGCACTTTGGAGGAGAAGGATCTCTAGATACGGATCGAGATGGGTGATGATGGAAAGTACCATGTCTCAGGTGAAGGTACGGTTGTGTTTTAGAGGGAGCATGGTTCTCCCCTCTCTCTTTCTAATGTTATGTATGTACCAGGGCTGAAAAAGAATCTTGTGTCTATTGTTATGCTTGAGGATAAAGGCTATGATGTACTCTTTAGTTTGGGAAAGGTTTTCTTAAGGCATATAGGCACTGGACAGACTAAACATATAGGGATTCGAGTTAAGAATCTCTATAAGTTACAGGTATAAGACTATGCTACTTTGAGTTCCAAAGCAGAGGTGATGTATGGCCAAGATATTGGCGAGGTATGGCATAGGAGACTGGGCCATTTACATCATGGGGCCTTGAAGATCATGCAACAAATTTCTACCGGATTACCCAAGTGCAAGCTAGAGCAAGTGAGAACATGCAAAGGTTGCACTTTGGGTAAGTATGCAAAATCATCCTTTCATGATCGAGATGGTAGAGTAGGAGCAATTCTGGATTGATTTCATTCAGATGTATGCGAGCCCTTCTCTAAAACCTCCATCAGAAATCAAAGGTATTATGTTATTTTTGTTGATGATTTTTCTCGTAGATGTTGGATCTACTTCATGCAAAATAAGGATCAAACCTTCTTGAAGTTTTGTGAGTTCAAAGCTTTGGTAGAGAAAGAATCAGGGATGAAAGTAAAGGCCTTGCGAAGTGATAACAGTGGACAATATATTTCCCAACAGTTTAAGGACTTTTGTGCTTCAGAAGGAATTAAACGGGAACTCACGGCTCCTCATAACCCACAACAGAGTGGGGTGGCCGAAAGGAAGAACAGATCTATTTTGGGCGCAGCTCGATCGATGTTGCATGAACAAGCCCTACCACTTCATCTGTGGGCTGAGGCATGCAATACAACAGCATATCTTCATAACATAAGTCCTCATCGTATTTTGGGGATGAAGACACCTATGGAGGCTTTTTTGGGGAAGAGACCAGATGTGAGTCACTTCTGCATCTTTGGATCACTAGTCTTCTATCATGTGACCAAAGATGCTCGAAAATGGCTAGACCCAACAGTTGAGTTGGGAATACTTGTGGGGTACACGAATACACCTCACAACTATCGTGTGTTTTTGTCTACCAGTCAGAGGACCGTAGTGTGCAGGGATCTGAAGTTCGATGAGAAGTGAGCCATGCGAGTATCTCTTGAGAGGGAGCTCAAGTTGCATGGTGATGATGAGGAACTATTAGTTCCTAAGGAGGAGAAGCCTCCTGATGATGTGGATCAGCCGCATGCAGAGATTCCAGTAGTGGAGATCACCACTGCTGGAGAGTCTTCCAAAGATGGGCGGAAACATTCATGGGAAGCTGATAGATTGATGCAAGATGCGAGAGAGAATGTGGGGCAACCATCCTCTCAACGCAAACTGAGGATATCTCTCGATAGATACACTGGCTACATGAACCTGGTTGGGGAGTGTGTAGCGACCGAGCCTTCTTCTTTTGAGGAGAAAGTGCACCAGCCAGTTTGGGTGGATGCAATGGTATAGGAGTATGATTCTATCATGCGGAATAGTGTATGGGATGTTGTTCCTAGACCAAGGGACAAGTCAATGGTTACTTCCCGATGGCTTTACAAGGTAAAGCAGGCAGTTGATGGTAGTATCGAGAAACACAAGGCAAGGTTTGTTGCTCGTGGTTTCTCACAGGTTGAGGGGATTGACTATGATGAGACCTTTGCTCCTACTGCAAGGTATTCATCTATTAGATCGATTATAGCACTATCAGCACAAATGGGTTGGCAGATCCATCAGATGGATGTGAAGACAACATTCCTCAATGGGGAGATTGAGGAAGAGGCATACATAGAGCGGCCAGAGGGATTTGAGACCTTCAATCATGAGTCACATGTGTGTCGGCTCAAGTGAGCATTGTATGGGTTGAAGCAAGCACCTCGTGCTAGGTATACCAGGATCAATAGCTATTTCACTAGGTTGGGCTTCACCAAGAGTGAAGCGGATGCGAACCTCTACCACATCATTGTAGATGGTAAGCTATTTATTATTGTATTATATGTCGATGACCTAATTTTGACAAGTGATTATCAGTTGACCAAGTCTTGCAAGGAGGAGCTTGCAAGAGAGTTTGAGATGAAGGACATGGGCCTCATGCACTACTTTCTAGGCATGGAGGTGTGGCAGAGAGATGGGGAAGTATTTGTGTCTCAAGGCAAGTATGCCAATGAGATACTCAGGCGCTTCCACATGGAGATGTGCAAGCCCATGGAGATTCCTCTAGCAGGTAACTGGAGGAAGGAGGATGCTACTTTAGGTGAGGTAGTAGCTGCTATTGTTTATAGACAACCTATGGGTTCACTCATGTATTTGGTGAACACATGACCAGATTTGTGCTTTGCAGTGAACCAGCTGAGTCAAGCTATGGTTCAGCCAACCAAGTTGTTTTGGAAGGCGGCAAAGCATGTGCTGAGATATCTCAGAGGCACTACATAGTATGGATTATGGTATAAGTGGACAGAGGGAGTGAAGCTCCAAGGCTTCACAGATGCAGATTGGACAGGTAGTCCATCAGACAAGAAGAGCACTTCTAGAGGAATCTTCAACCTTGGGTCAGTTGCGGTTTCTTGATATAGCTAGAAACAGAGATCAGTTGCACTTAGCACAGCGGAGGCAGAGTACATGGCAGCTAGTCAGGCTGCATGTGAGGCCATCTGGATGCGGAAGATTCTAGTGGGATTGTTTGGTCAGATGATGGATCCTATAGTGATATATTGTGATAATCAGAGTTGCATTAAACTCTCTGAGAATCCAATGTTTCATGACAGGTCCAAGCATATAGGTATCTGCTATCATCATCTACGGGATTGTGTGGTCAAGACGATCATGATGTTGTAGTACATTTCGACCGAGGAACAAGATGCAGATATTTTGAAAAATACATTGTCAAAAGGCAAGTTTGAGTTCCACAGAGACAGGATCGGGGTTGTTGATAATCCCTTTCTTGTTGAGGGGGAGTGTTGAAAGTGTGCAACAAGAAATGTTAAGCTTATAATGTGCTAAAAATAGAACTCCTAACAATAGCATGTCTAAAAATAGCAGTTTGGCCAGTAAGGTCATTGGCCACCTTGGGTGGGAGGTGAAACTGCTAAAAATAGAAAGTTCTAAAAATAACATCTCTGGGTCCCTTCCTATTTATAGCAGTCCCTGGTCTATCTATAGCAAGTAAAATCAAATTTGATCTTAACAGCGGTTTAAAATATTAATTGATTAATATCCATGAGTTAATTAGTCGTAAAAATTAAACTTGAAGTCTTTGTGAGAACATGCAATTAGTTGTCCCACTGATTGAGGAATTTATCATTTATTCTCTCCACTGATTGAGGAATTAAGTATGAGTTATATAATGAGAGAATCAGTTGACTTAGTGCTAACAAGTCAAGTCCAGTTGGATTATTTTAACAAGTTGTTAAAATAATAAAATATAGTTTGTTAATGCTTGCATGTATGTGACAACTACTATTTTAGATAACTAAGTATTTTCTCATGGATAACTAATGCATGGCAATTCAGACAGCGACCCAGTTGAGATCAGATGAGGGACAGTGTACTATCAGATGCTTGGATCTTCCCATGGATTATTCCTTGCATGCAAGAGGAACTAGTTTCCTCAAGGATTGCGTAGTTGGACCTGAGGTTGACAGCAGGTATGATCTGGGACCAATTCACGTATGTTTTGTAATTGAACCCCAATCAAAATGGCACAAGGAAATAGGGGATTAGAGGACTGGTTGCCAATATATTGAGGCTTAGTGAATCTATGATCATCATCTTTTGATTACAGGGAGTACAGGATAGCTCTTGAGCTGATATTTGTAACCAGAAGAGGATTTCCACTTGATTGATAATATAATGTTGGGGGTTTTATGTTGGTGCTTTCCTCAGTGATACATCTTTTGTTATGCGTGATTATTTCTCTTGATCAATTATATGTGTTTATGCTTGATGTTTCTCATGAAATCGATTTTGATTCCACTTATAGTTTTGTAGAAGTAGATCAAGTATTATGCTTTAGGAAATTGCATATATCAGTTTGATCTACAGGTGAAATTTCTACATGGTATCAGAGCTATCTGATTTGTAGAAAAAATCTACATGTTCTTCCTCCTTGACAGTGTGTGGAGTAGAAAATTTTGACTCGTCCAGAGAGGTGACTAGAGCATTGCCTTTGGGATCCATATCTAGGAACAAACAACGATGAACAACCAAAGAAGTACGAGGGGATAATTCCAAAGGAACACTTGGTTGATCATACGAACTGTACAGATGTTGTGGTGATATCACAATAGGGTCAAACAAAGGATTTGGAGGAGAGCTAACCAATCCAAGCTGACCATCAGTGGTCGGCAAACTCTCAGGAGTTTGAACAGGATTGTCCGGAGATTCCGGGCCAAAATCAATAGGTGACCCAGTATAGGAAGTAGGTGGAGGACGTGATGACAAAGGTTGAATGCTCAGAACAATTCCAATTTCAACGCCTTAGTTCTCAAGTGACTCTGGTAAATCAGGAAATGGCTCCTCGGGCAATGTTTTAGACAGAGGAGAGGAAGAGGAACAAGGTGAACCAAATGGTTTAACTATGATGACCTTGTCTTAGTTAATAGGAAAAGAGAGAGATAAAATTATTTAAGGGAAACTCTCGTTTTGGTCTTAAAAAGACTAACAGGATGTTATAAGATAGTGGGAAATCAATTTATTAAGATGCATAAATAGACTGGTTCTCTTTCACTTTTTAAGAGTTGAAAAAGAAACAAATATGACTGTATCACTTTCAATTGGAAACAAGCTCGAAAGGACAAGTGCTCGAATGATATTTTAATTTTAATGAGTCAAAAAGATCAAATGACTGCTCTGGATGATCTAGGTAAAAAGGATTACCAGGCAACCATGAACTGCAGAATACCTCTCGACGAACCGAGAAGTACGGGCAGGCAATCTCCCCCAATGTTGTGTTCAGTGTATCATGTTTGCAAGGCGGTCGAATCGGCTTCCTATGGATAAAGGATTGCAGCCTAGAGGGGTCTCTAGTTATCTACTCGACAGTACGGGGAGCACAAATCCATGCTAGCGTTGTCTAATGCCGAAGCTAACAATAGCTGCTAGGTTTAAAGACGTCGAAACACGTCTATAGCTTAGACCTTCTAGATATGATCATTAGATTTCAAATGCGCCTTAGGTTAATTGAGTTCATTCTAAAGTTTATCTTGGGTTATGTCTCAATTTTCAGGCCTTAGCGATGTGACTCGAAAAAAACCCTAAATGCAACTGAATGAGACAAGACCCTTTCAATTAGATGAATTGTCTACACTAGAGAGGGTAGGAAACACACAATGAAATGCAAAATACCAAGCAACTGAAAACAAAATGATTTTTCACTACTTCACTTTTTGAGAAAATAAACTGATGAAAAATACATTCCAACTCCTAATTTCCTGACAAGTACATTTCTACTAGTCCTTCCAAATGCAAAAGAGTCTTTTTTCTTTTCAAATGCCAATGCAATCCTAGTCTTTAATGATGCTGACTACTATAGCATACTAATGAAACAAACTAGAATTTCATACTTTTTCATGAACGATGAAATGAATTTTTCGCATACAACACTTGAATGAAAAAGTTTTCGAGACAATTAGCTCTTCAAGCAAATGAAAACACGAAAAGAGAGACTCGTTCAGACTAATGAAACACCAACTTTACCAAAAATAAGACAAACAATGTGATCCATGTCGGAAAAGAAATGTTTAGACAAGCAAACTAAAACTTTTCGAACTTGTGTGATGGAGGTCAAAGTCGTAACAAGACCGCAAATGAAATGCAAGGAGTAAATGCACCAGCAACTCAACTCACTGAGTTCACAATTAGCTGAATGGATGATAATCTAGATTCCCTAGTGCCACTAACCATCTAATTGCCCAAAAAACCAAGTGTAAAGATGACAAATCAACAAGAAAACAAAACCAAATGAAAAGCAGTTTTTCAGTCAGGGAGAAAATGGTCTAAAAGGCTTACAGAGTCGAAATCATGAGAGCAAGACACACTGGCCAAGATTGGGGACAAATCCTAATCTTCACTTATAGGCATTGGCATGACTACCTAATGGACAACAAGTTCCAAAGGGAGGTCAGTGCGACTGTTTCTCACCATGTCGTGTTGATCGGTGCGACTGTCAGTGAATTAAGTGCGTTGAGTGAAGGAGCCAAGAAAAATAATAATAATAATAATAAAGTTGGGACCAGAATTGCTACTATGAATTTTAAACTTAGACCAATAAGAAATGGAAAATAAACAAAACCAAAGGGAAAAAGTGGAACTAGAAAAGTTCACAAAAAATCATGAAATCCCAAACAAACAAATAGAAGTATTGGCTCCCTAGTATGGTCGCCAATTTCTGGTGAAGTAAAATTATGAGTGCGGACACAAACAATTCCTCTAGCCTGATAATGGGTATAGCCACAACCAATACATTTTATGGAAGATTTCCTTAGGTTAGAACCAATTAAGAGCCTACCTCTTAGTACACTTATCATGTTTGATGATGTCCTTGCTTGCTCACTCTAGCTATCTCTCGTTTCCTTCTTCAAACACCTGAAACAAATAAACAACAGCAAAAAAAAACCATGATAATAGACATATTGTAATTCAACCTACTTAACAAGTCAAGAAAAATTAAGCCATGAACATGTAAGATGACATATCATGTAGGAAATCAACCGATAGTTGCATATA
Source organism: Pinus taeda (assembly GCA_000404065.3). Classification (NCBI taxonomy): domain Eukaryota; kingdom Viridiplantae; phylum Streptophyta; class Pinopsida; order Pinales; family Pinaceae; genus Pinus; species Pinus taeda. Next base: position 18,821 of record APFE030997106.1, read on the forward strand.
TATTGAATCAAGAAGATATTACAACCATTGCCTTGACGTTGCTATTCTCCTCTGACAAAACCAAGTTCCCACACACTTCTGCTAGCATTCCATGATGGCCTCAACAATAATAGTTTTAAGGCTCTTCCTTTTAGGCTTCACACTAAACCAAATTCACACTTCTCCCTTACACAACTAGAGAGCTACAACTATGAATAGCTTGTTGTTTACTCCAAACTCAATCAGCACTAGCACAATAACATTAACACTAGCTTGTGCTTGGGAAAAAGGGAGGTTTGTATAGCATGAATCGATGGGGGATGGTTCCTCTTCTCATGTGAGAAGGTCTTATCGCTTGAGGTAGTTCCATCCTTCTAGAACTGGAAGCTTCAGCTCTTTATTTAAAAAACTTTCCATAAGAGGATCCACGCGCCTGGAACAAATCTCAGTCGCTCCAGTTGGTGGCTACAGACAGTGTTAATCCCTGCATATTGGTGCGAGGAGGACAAGGGCCATTAGCGCTGGTCTTGTAAACTGGGAAAACAGAATATTTTGGGAAAATGGTGCAAGAGGGGATTGTTCTACTCATGAAGAGGGACACAATGGGAGTTTCTTCATGAAGGGAAAGCATATAAGGTTCACTGTAGAGGTCCTCCAGGATTAAGGAATGAGAAGCACAGGGACAGTGACCGAATGTTGTGTAACAGGGAGATTGGTGGAATTATGATGCAGGTGTTGTACTTGATGGAAACCCACTAGTAGCATAACAACTCACTTGTATATGGTAACTAGATGAATCTACAAGAGGGATATCAGAGGTGACAGAATGATGGATCAGAATAATGGTTAAAGGTTTGATACAGGGAGATTGTTAGTGTTGTCCTTGATAATAGTTTTTCTTTGATGAGTGAACTAATTGATAAAAGTATGAACAGGATGTGACAAAATGCATGGCAATTGTGTTTACAGATGTGACAAAATGCAGGGCAGTTCAAAGGAATCAATTCAGAAGTAATATGTAAAATCACATTATAACAGGTATATGCAGAGGTAACAAAGTAATGGTACAAAAGAACAGGATGACGGAACAAAGTACTAAAGATCAGAATCAAGCATTTAAGGAAAAAGAATGTTTTCAAGTATGTTAAGTTGTATACATGGGTTCACTGTACAAAAAGAGCGTATACAAGTGAGATCACTATACAAAAGGAGCATATATGTATGAAGGCACTTTCAAAAGAGGAAAAGCGTGTATGGGATGGAAAATTAAGGGAAATTAAATTTAAATAATACCAAGGGTCCATACCATGGTATTAGCCCACAATATTGAGTAGAATAATAGTTGCTTGATGCTGTCTAAGAATACCACAGGTTCTAAGTGTTGTTTTGGTCCGAGGTATTGAGAAAGGCTAAAACTATATAAGGATGAGCATATCAAAGGGCTAAGTGCACAAGTAATGAATATCTTATGAAGTGTTAGATTAAAAGAAAATATGCATGTTATGGGTTTCTGATGCTTTGCTTGACCTGGACTAAGTATACACCTGAGTGCTTGATGATGCATGAGATCTAATGATGGATCAGAATCATAATGACTTATCATTATGTGATCTAATAATGGATAGGCTAGATCTGAGTGCTAACAAATGTTTTGTCCTTTAAATGCTATGATATGGGTATCGTTGAAGTCTAGAATAGTTGCGAAGTTATAATTTTTTATTTCCAGATCTATACGTTGGTTAGCCATAGTGAAAGTGTGTATACACGCTGTTTCGACACTTCCAAGTAGCGTATGCAAAAGAAAAGCTTGATATTCAAGCATGACTAATCTATCTAATAAGTTCTATTGTTCTACTACTGTTTTTCAATGATGTCTTCTTTGGATCTGAAAGTAAAACTGATTGTATAAGGAGATTGATTCTGGTTGATTGATTGATTGAGTAAGAAGGGTGATCTTTGATGCTATCTATTTAAAACTCTGTAATTTGATAGTAGATCTTCAAAACGTCATTGATTGGTACAGTTTGAGTCAGAGGTTTTTATGATTCAATATTTTGGAGGTGTACGCAGATTGGGTTAAAGGAAGTAGCATATACACACAGGTTGGCTTCATTGAAGTAGCATATACATTCTGACATATGATTTTTGAGGTTGCAGTTTGTTCTAGTTGTTGATGCAGTGTTTTAGGTTCAGATCTGTGTACTAGTTACAGTGATATGTTTATTCCAGTTGATTGGTTGAATTTTGATTAAGTGTCGATTGATTGAGTATTCAGTGATTGATTGATTCAGTTGTGGTTGATTAAGAAGTCGATGATTACGTGATTCAGTTAAGTCATAGGTTTCAGTGATTGATTGATTCAATTGTCGTTGATTCAGAGATTGATGATTGGGTTTCAGTTGTATCAGAGATTGATGATTGAGTTTCAGTGATTGGTTGATACAGATTTTTTTATCGTTGTATTACAGTGATGATTGATTTTGAGATTCAATGTTACTGATGGGTCCAGTATGAAAATTTATGAAACATGGTCCCTAGAGGATACTGAGGGTTGGAGCCTTTAGTGAGGAAGTCGAAGCTTCCTTCTAGTAATGGCTAGTGCTTAGATCAGGGAGTTGGAGCTCACTTCCAGTAGCAGCTGGAGAATGAGTGAAGGTTGGAGCCTTCTGTAGGACAGCGCCTATGTACTGGTAAACATATCAGCTAGTACAAGAACTAGGGGGTTGTAGCTCCCTTCCAATAGAAGCTGGAGAATGAGATAAGGTTGTATACTTCTACAGGTGAATGCCTACATACTGGTATGAGTCTATGCCAATACAAGATTGTAAATGGGTTTTTCTTATATTAAAAGAAGACGAAGACAACAGCAACAGGCGGTTTTTCTCCCACATTTGGTTTCCATCTTAAATCTTGGTGTTCATGTGTGTTGCTTATGTGTGATGGTTTATTTTTTTATTACTGCACATGGTTATTGTTTAATGGCTAATAAAGTAGTAATGTACTGATTAAAGATCAACATATGATGAATTAATTGAATCATAAGTTCACTGGATATACATTGATTGCCTTAAGAACAGTTGTGTGCACATGCGAGTTCCCTTCATTGAAGTAGCATATATAAATATGATTATGAAATGGAAAACTTTATTGGTTTGTAAATCCTGATTTAATTCACCCCCCCCCCCCCCCCCCAATATTTTTCCCAACAACATCGTAGTGAATACCCATATAAATAAGGCACACTCACACTCATTATAACTTCCTTTTCCAAAGAAAGATAATATTTCTTTAAAATCCATTGGACATCACCTTATTTGAAAGACCAAGAGGGACCACCCTCTCCTCTAGTTTCTTGTCTTGGACAATGCTTCTTTTAAGTTTTTGAAGAAATAATATCTCTCCTAACAGCCAATGTGTCACTTTCTTTAGATGATATGTGCATCCATAAAGAAGATGAAATATTTTTAAATATATGCATGGGATATAGTAAGTGGGAAATCTTAATATTCTCCCAATATTTAAGCTCATAAAATACAGGTTTTCTTTTCATCCCAATGGGAAATTTCTCAACATAGGTTTCAATGAATTTTGGATCATCAAACATAGGCTCCCCATTTGAATCAAAAAAAATTGCAAACTCCTTCTCCTTCTCTCTCTGATATGCTCTAACCCATTCAGTTGGTGTCATTATTACAGACCTTTGGGTTCTCTCTAGTTTACCATTCAAAGCAGATGTTTCTCTTCTATAAGGGTGTTATTCTGGGAGGAATACATTGGAGAAATCATGCACTAGATTTTGTAGGTGGTCGGACCACCTAACCTTCAAAGAAGGGACATAACATTTACATCCAAGATACCCTTTTGTTACAACACCTGTGAAATTATTGTATACAGGTCAATTCGTTAGCGATGATGAAGATATGAACAATTGCAGTGAATTAAATTAATATGTGAAACAATATTGTTACTAAACATATAAATAAGAATGTAATTTACCATAGAAAACTCCTAGGCCTGGATAATCATGTATGGTGTAAGCACATATGCCATACAACATAAAACTTATCTCTGTTGTGATGGGTCTTGATACATCGTACACATGTATCCATTCCCATAATTCCTTCAATTCATCTACCAAGGCTGTAAGTAGACATCCATATTCTTCACTTGTCTTCTACCAGGGACTATGAGAGCCAACATAAGATGTTCATTCTTCACGGACAACCATGGCGGGATATTATTATTGATCACTACTACATGCCAAATAAAATAGTTAGTGTTTTTGAAGGAACATGGGTTGATGTCATCCATAGCTATGCTGAGTTGTAGACTTTGCACTTCATCCTTGAATTTTTCAAGCCATGTATCCTCTATATGTAGCATGGCTATTGAACTTGTTGGGATTCGCATAACTCCTCACTCACTTTTGTGTGAGGCATGTCATCCCTGCAACATGGATAATTCTTTGGAATGAAAGAGTCTTTGAATCCTTGGGATTATCGGCATGTGCCTTAATATCTTATGAGCAGGACCATGTGATTTACCCTTTTTTTTTAATTATGGTACCTTTCATGCCCACATTTCATACATATCTCTTTGCCTACATATTCTCCTCTATATAGAATAAAATCATTTGGACATGCATGATATAATATGTACTCAACACCCAACATTTTCAACAACTACTTTGCCTCTTCGCAACTACATAGTAAGACATTATCACTGTGAATAACCTTATCTTTGAATATCCTGCAGTTGATGGGGAATATAATTGTACAATTTCAATATTCAACATTCATAAAATCAACCATTTTTAAATTTGATTGTGTGACAAAATATAAGGAACTTGATCAATCATGCAAGTCAATTACCTCAATATTATCGAGAGACATGCATTTGACAAGTCATACTTTGCTTTCAAATTGTACAAAAACATCGTTGTCCCCAACTAAGTATACTTTTACATGCCGCCATATCCAAAGACAGGGGTGGTGGAAGCAGATTCCAGGCTTTCGAATAAGGTATCAATGATATGAGAATCATCCCCTAGCTCATCATTCTAGAATGCATCTAACAACATTGCCTCCATGGTAGTCGTATCCAGTAACTAATCATCGATACCAACCTCCATTTGATTTCCTCCTGCATTCCAACTTGTGATGAAGAAATAATATTGTTGTAGTCATTCCTAATTGGTGAATCTAGACGTAGTGAGAATTGAATAGGTGGTTGGTTCAGCGATTCTTTGTATGCATCCTCTCTTATTCTTTCTCTTAATGTAGCCTTCTCCCAATTTTACATTGTAGTGGGGTTCTTCAGAAGATGGTAGGTGGATTTCTCATCATCACTAGGATCCTAATTCCAAAAAATATTGAACGACATTAGTAAAATATCAATTATATTAGCAAGCATGTCAATGCAATTGGCTTGTCGAAATTACATTATACCAAATAATTATTACCATCATTAATCCACGATTGTGGCTGGAAGATGCCATGTTCCAATTGGAAGGGTGAAGAGATTTTCCATTTTCATCTACCAACTACTTGTGGTATGTTGCTTTTGATAAGAGATTCCAGTGTTTTTGAAAATAATATGGAGTAATATTTTTTGCATATGAACTTAATTTTGAATCACGCTCCTGCAAATTTGGATACATTTTTATTCAAATTGACATGGATTAAAAAAAATAGATAATCAAAATATAAATAAATTTGAAATTACTAGAGATGGAAAGGGAGAACTCCATGAAGGAATTTGATCAACAATGTGGAATGAGTTGGAATTGGAAGAATTGGCCATTTGCAAATATTATTGATATTTTGCCCCTACATTTTTGAAAAAATAAAAAGAAATATTATGTGCTTATCCAAAATTAATCTCGAAAACCATATAACCACAATCTGAATTTCAATATAGTTTTCATACCATTTTTCAAGAGTAAAGCAACTTTAAGCGAAAAATCTATACTATGAACTACTGTGATTTATGTGGATGCATTATAAAGAATAATTTGATAGTAATATTCCATTTTATGAAAAATTAAAATTTCATATAGCTTTAAACCAAATTGGTGTCCTTATTAGAACAAAGTGAACAGATGTGTTTAAAACATTAACAGCACCAGGGCAATAAAATAATACTCGCACCAGTTTCCATCATTCCGAAAAGAAAAGAAAAATATGTTGTCATAGCAATGCTCTTCTACAAAAACACACTTATGCGTTTAAAAAAACAGCACCGCTACACACCTGTTTCCCAATTTTAAAAAATAAAAACGAATTCAACGAACTTGGTACTCTTATACCAATTAGGACACTGATGCTTTTAAATAGAAACTGCAATGTTGCATTAAAAAAATTAATCGTACAGTTTTGGTATTTCGAAAATAATAAAAACTTGTATCATGTCGATGCGTTGAAAAACTTTGTTGCCCCGTCAATGTCGGTGTGTTTTTTTTATAAAGGCATCGATGCACTTGACTATCAAACGCACCGATGTGTGAAGAAATTGAAAAAAAATAATAATAATCTTTCTTTTTGAAAATTCAAAAAGGAACGGCAATTGATTTTACAAAATCTAATTCCATAAAGTGTTTTAAATAGTTAAAATGTATTCACCATTTTGTTATTTTACCCAAATTTTCAAGTGATTGATTTGCAAGAGAGACATACAAAGAGCACTATGCAGCAGCAGAATACTTTGGAGCAGCAGAACTATTCAGAAGATTAGAAGTTGAAAGATATGGTAATTCATTGAAAATCTTACATAATAAAATTTTTAAATTTTATTATTTATTTTACTAATAAAAAAAAATTACATTTTTTGTTAAGGTTTAATTAAAAGAGAGATCATTTGCAAGAGATACATACTTAGAGCACTGTGGAGCTGCAAAATATTTTGGATCCGCCAAAAGGTCAGAAGTTGAAAGGTATGGTGATACACTCAACACCCTAGCTAGAAAAAATCTTAAATTTCACTGTTAAAATATTTTACAATTTCTATTAGATTTATTCAAAATTAAGAAAAATCAAAATAAAATAAATAAAAAATAAAAGCCAAGGTATAATAAAAAATTTACTATAGATTTTACTAGTAAAAAATTTTACAAACTGGTTTCCTATTTAAATTTATTTGAAATTCAGACAAAAAAAAAATCAATATTTACCTTAAACTCTTGCTTCTTCCAGCAAAATTTCACCTTAGGGTTTAACTTCCTCTACCACTTCACAATCAGGGTTTTTCAATTTAAGAGTTTTAAATTTAAGGGGTTTGTGTACTTACTATATGTAGGGTGTTTGACATGTAAAGTAGGGGAATAAATTATTGAATTAGATCCAAACGCTATCGGTCGTCTCCATTTTTTTTTTAAATTATATGTTTCATTGTGTGCCCTTTGTAATATGACGCACCAATGCTCCCTGTGTAATACAATGCAACGACATATTAGAACACTCTTGATTTTGTATAGTTCTTTAATAGTTGCTCCAGGTGTAATATAACGCACCGACGTGCCTCTTCCAAATAGCATTGTTAAATCATTTCAGTGTTTTTTTCCTTACAAATCGCACCTTAATAATTTAAAATTAATTTTCCATGAAGGTGCACCTGACAACTGAACGTCTTGTACGTTTAATGTTCTAAATGCATCGGTTACTAGAGCTTTTTTGGGTGAAAATTATTTGATTTATTTGTAAAATGTATTTAATGACTTATATATTGAATGTTACTGGTTGTATATTGATTAAAAATGTCGTAGAAGGTCTCAAGTAAAAAAAAATTGGTTCACACAGTCATAGCACATCAAAAAAAGTAAAGAAGGTGAGTTCTTTGTAAATTATTTACAAAATTAATATCTTTGACCTGTATGTAAGTTTAATTAATATGTATTGGTTGGTGTGTGTCATGCAGAGCCACGAAATGAACAGGGTCGATAATATTATTCCTAATCTAAGTGCAGAAGAACATAAAATCATGATAGAAAAATTGCAGAATGATGAATCAGTGAATGAAAAAATGTTATTCAATATGAGTTTTCTTTTTTTTAAATTTTCATTAATAACGTACTTAATAATATTATATAACATATTTCAAACAATCTATTAATTCATATATGTTTAATTTTCTACACGTAGAAACAATGAAGGAAAATATCGATGTCCTTCTAAGAAAAGAAAAAATATAAAACATGTAAATGACGATGAATTGGTCCTTAGCTCATCTGAAGTGGTGTTGGAGGTTAATGAAGGGGGGCGGGGTTTATAGAACTATAAGGGATCTAGTGGAATGAATGTATAGACGTACTTTACACCTTTAAGGCAAAAATCAATCCATTGATTCCAAGAACCAAATTATATCTAAACTACATGAAGTGTTTCCGGAGCAATGGTCAATGAGACATGTCAGACTTGCAATAGAAAAAACATACAACAACAAAAAATAATCATTCAAAAGGTAATATTCCTAATTGTATAAAATGATATTCTAGAATTATATGTATATATTACTACAAACCATTAATTTATTAATAGTGATTTGTTATGTTTAGTTTTCATATATCATTATAAAATTAATTTATTACTTTTTTTAGCAAGATTTGAAAATCCCAAATGATCAATGCATTGATATGCGAAACATGCCCATATGAATGTCCAAAAAAGGTGTATAAGGAGATGGTCAAAGAAATGGACATAATTTCATCACAGGAGGAGTCACCTCAATAACAACTTGATTCAAATGTATGTAATAATGATTGAATTTGTACAATTAAAAAAAAAATAGTTTAGCATTAAATATTAATGTTCAAGTATTTTCTTGCAGAAAAGAATGCAAGATGGAACTCATTCAACACATAAAACATGGTGTTGACAAGGAAGAAAAGGGTTGATTTCAAAGTTTGTGAGTAATTGTTAGTATTTCGTTATTACAATTCAAGGTTTAATTCTTGTATATTTTAAGTTGTTTTACAACAACCATCCTTGAATGTCTTCAAATAGGTGTTAACATATGAAGAAGAGCCGTTGGAAGAATTGATTGACATTGGGTTAAATAACGGTTGTGAGTATATGTTGGCATATCAAAAATTAATTATGGAATTTGTAAGTATCTATGTTGTTTTAATTCCCTGAGTTTATAATCAATAGAACAAAAAAAAATTATATTAAATATATGATTTATTATGGGGTATAAAACTTGCAGGAAACAAAGTATGGAACTATGCCAACAAAAGAGTTGTTGAAAGAAGGCATGAGATTTGATTTTGAGAGAATGTGTATAATTCAAGAGTCCCTTTTTGCTATGGTACATTGTTTTTAGATTTATTTCAATTTCCATTATTTTCAGCAATGTAGATACACTCATTACACTTTATTTTTATGTTTGTAGATGGAACTAGAAGATCAAGAAGATGAAAACAATCGATGCAATCAACAAAGCATTCCTCCAAATAGCCCAAGTCATGGAAGTAGCTCAAGCATTGACAACAATTCCACTAAAAAATGATGACTGATTTGGATATCGATGCAACCAGTTGTATTTTTTGAAATAATTGTCTATGAAAATCAAACATTTTGTTTAATGTAATGGATCATAGTGTCCTAATTGAAAGACAAGGGGTTACCAATAAAAATCTCGTTTTGTATGAAAAAAAACTCTTATTGATATATAATAAAATTCATTTTAATTTATTCTCTTGTGTTATCCAATGTCATTATGAAATGTTACACCACTGAATATATGGATAATTAAATATTAAAATGAAGAGATGTGAAATATGATAATATAACAAATTAATTCAAACATCATATACAAATGCACTAATCAAATTTTCATTTATATGAATGTTATCATATGATATATGTTGATTTTTCGATGAATAACAAATTTAAAAAATTATAATAATTGCACTGTCAGGGTCGATCTTTCCAAGCAAGAGAAAATCTCATTCAAAAAATTGGTGTGTATATAACATATAAAATCATTGGTGTGTTGTGTTATATAAAATCACTATGATGATATATTTTTTCATTCATGGTGCCTTTTAAGAAACAAGGGCACCAACATGTTTATAGCTTCAAGCACCGGTCTCGTTTGAGGTTAACATCTCGGTGCATTGTAATTCTTAATGCACTAGTGCTTTCATATAACTAACTCCCCATTCCTACAAAATATTATTTCCAACTCGGTGCATTGAGGAAACTAATAGCAGTGATCCTTTTGTATAACTAACACACCGGGGCCTTTGTAATAATGATATGCATCGGCGCTGCAAGTTTAAAAAAAGCACCAGCACAACAGTTATTGTTTGTGTGCCCCAGTGTCATTCCTTAAAAGAACGCCCTCGTGCTTTTGTATCTCTTAGCACCGGTATGCATATATTGTGCACCACTATTATTTGCATTCAACACCTTGGTGATTTTAGTTATGTGTGTCGCCTGGTGCTTTTATGCATGTAGCCCAGTGCTACTTGTTCCATTAAGCGCACTGAAAGAAAAAGAAAAAAAGAAAAAAAAGCAAAAAAAAAAAAAAAAAAAACAAAAAAAAAAACAAACAAACAAACAAACAAACAAACAAACAAACAAACAAACAAACTAAAAACAAGAAAAACTAAAAACTAAAAAAACTAAAAACTAAAAAAAGCCAAAAACAAAACTAAAAACATCCACTAGAACCTCTGACTACCCATATTTTTTAGTTGTAATGAAGTTCCGTTAGAACCTCCGCTATCCCAAATGGATATTTTAGTGGATGTTTTCTTGATCATTCTTTCCAGTTTTAGAACACTAAAAACCTTTGTTATAACCTCCATTAGAAGGTATTATCCTTATAGTGCAATTAGCTCATGAAAATCAAGAAAGAATCCTACATGCCATCTATTAGGCCTTGGACTCTTATCCTTTCTAAACCAACATAGTACCGACTCCACTTCACATGTAGCTACCAAGGCCATTAGATCCTTGTTGGTATCCTCATCTACAAATTTGGAGAATAATCAGGTAGTATGAATTATCTCAAGCAAGAAGACTTCTCTAGAGGCCGATAACAGGGCTCAAAAATGTTGTGCACCCATCCTTGCAAGATCCCTAAACTTTGAAGCCCTATATCCATGTTCATTTACCATATGGTATTGATGGCCCTTCTCCTTTTGGCATATTGTTGGAAAAAAAAATGTATTATTGTCCCCTGATTTTAACCAAATAGCTCTACTTTTAAGTCTCTAGGCTTCTTCTCTTTCCTTAAGTAGTCTTCTTCTATCATATTCCAATTAAATGATATGCATTTTTGCTTCATTATAATCGTAACCCCCCCCCCCCAGTAGGCTGCTCTAGTTGCTCCAACTTAATCTCGATCTTTTTCAGGGCCCCGTCGTCTCTTTGTTGCTTTACTTTCACCCGTTCAATATTCTTTCGCTTCAAACTATTTAAAATATCCACAAATTGGTGAGTTATTAAGAAATTATCTGCTAAACTACATGGAGTCCATGTCTCACAGATGATAACTCTAAATTATTCTTCTTTCATCTAAGATGCTTTAAGTTTGAAAGGGCTTTTGGTTTTCTAAAATTTCTATCCAATTCCAAATAAAAAGGTTGATGGTTAGATATCCCCACTAATTTAACCCACTGTCTGAAAAGGGAGTTTTTTCCAACATGACATCATGGATCAGAAATCTATCCAATCTCCTCGATATCAATTGATATTTGACGCTTATGTTCCTCCACGTTGACTTATATTTAGCCAAATTAACGTCAACTAATTTTTTAGTATCAAACATATGAGAAAAGAACAAAGATAGTGAATCAATGTGAACATGAACTCCCCAGATTTCTGACATCCCCATGGTGAAGTTTAAATCACCCCCTAAAATCATATTGTCTTCCCTCATAAAGAATCGAATCATCAAGTTGTTCTAAAAATAAACTCTTCCCTAACATGGCCTATATACATTTACCGTTTTGATATCCATACCAAATTCTTCGATGAAAATTTCAGTTGCAACCATCCCTTCACATCCCCAAACATTTGAAAGTTGTACATATCTACAATTTATACTCAAATCCAATCCCTCGGATCTTCCACGAGCACCAATTGCAAAAAATGGTCGTCCATTAAACATGCCTTCGAGAATATTAATAATATCAACACTAGATCCTAAATTTTTCTATAGGAATATGATATCAATCTTATATGAGCTAATCAAGTGCTTCAATGCTAGTTTCTTAGAGGGAATATCTAACCCTTTGCAATTAAATGAAAACCACTTCATAAGGGATAAGAGCGCGACAAATTCATTTCTCTAAGAACCCCATCCAAAGATAATTGTCTACCAACGACAATATCATGACTAGCTTGGAGAATAGCTTTAGAGATATGTGATTGACAACCACGAAAATTTTGAGAATTCTAGAAGGGGATATGGGACCCATACCTCTCTCGGAATCATGCTTATTAAAGCCATTGATAGGTGGTTAGATAGGGATCGAATGTTAATCTAGATCTCCCACTAATTTCAAAAAAATCATCATCCGAAGATGGGAGAGATGGTAAAGGCGTTAGGCAATATACAGGAATAGATTCAATCAGATAGGAAACAACCCCCAGCGATAGACTAGATTCCCTAACCCCCACAATACATGGAAACACCGATACACACATATTCATAGAGCTTAGAGATATACTAAGACAAGGATATGAGGTAGAAGGGAAATTTGTACCTGAAATAGATGTGGTCACAACAAGTCATGAATCCTTTGTGACCATCCACTCCTTCTATATCGACTTCATATATGGGGATCTGCTCATTGAAACGACACTTATTTGATTTACCTCATCCTACTAATGGGATACATTCGCATTTTTCCAACCTTCAACTCCTCTAATGGGTTTTCTATCCTACCCACCATTATCTTTTCCACCAACATTTTTGAGGATCATAGGACATTCCCTATAAATATGTCTGACCTCATGACATCGACGGTAGAGGAAAGGAACTCCTTCATAATCCAATTTTTGGTGGTGAATGAGCTCCTTATAATGCAGAACCATAATAGCCACCAGAACCTCTCTTGTGTCCAGGTGAACCAAAACCCTAGCACATGAAATTTTATTAGTATCTAGATATGTCTTGTCATAATCCAAATACTTCCCCAGATTGTCCCCTATTCCCCAAAATATATCTTTAGTCCACAAATGAAATGACAACCCTAGAAGTCTAAGCCATATCAGACCTGCACCCAGTTGTTCCCTCTCTTTTTTGAACAAAGCAAACCATCTCTTAAGAAGAATAGGTGCATGTTCAATATTCTAATAACTCGATAGCACCCAACTCGCATGTTCTTCCTTACAAAACCTGTGGACAAACCAACCCCTTGACAATGTGCATACCTCTAGAATAACGTCCAAAACATGACCCCACACTTCGTGTGCCCATTTTCTCAAGTGAAAGGAGGTTTAATTTCTTCCTGAAACTCTCCTAACCAACACCATATCGTCGTGTTCATGATGTCATCAAATCTAAGCCCATCCCCAAGAATTAATGCCTGATCTTGTTCTTTCACCTTTGTGCATTTTTTATTTCCTGGCCTTCTTCTTCAAACCTCCACCATCTACAACTCCTCTAGGAGGGGCTACAGATGATGATGTTGAGAGTATGGAGGATATTCCTTTGGTCTACACACCTTGGTATCAAGCATAATTCACAGTAGCTGACACATCCCCTAAAGGCTAAGAGAAACCCTCACTCAAATTAGGAATAGAGGCTACAGTAACAGTCCTTACCTCCAAATGTTCGTTAATCGCACTGGAAAAATAGACACCTTGTCCAAATGATACAATCGGAGCAATAATTTGATAAGAAAGGGGCTCTGAAGCCTCGGGAACCCCCTGAGAGAGAAACGTCACTTAAAAGTTTGTCCATAATTGATTCTCGAAACGAGGGTTTATGTAGTTGTCCACAAAGCTAAGGGACTGTAAAAAAACTTTGGCCATAATAACATTTGTTCCCAAAGGTACCATCCAACCTTGCATGAAAACCTCTGATATCTCTGCTTCACCCAAAAAAATTTGATTAGTAACTGTGGATCCTTAGCAAAATTAGGGAGACATTAATAAAAACCCAAATCTGTGGAGCCAGATGTCAAACCCTTGTCCATATAACAATGTTGATGTGGAGACTCCTTCTAGATGGATACATCTTCATAACATTCCGCTAAGTAGTCAACAATTTCTTCCTCCATTACAGCAAATATCCTCCTTGTCAATAAAATAAAATTCCCCTGAAACCATCAAGATAGTTGTAGTGCCAAAGTAAGTCATTGTTAGCTAACCTCCAGACAACTCCTGAAGGCACAATTACCCGCAAAATCAACCGACAAAAGCATAAACCCTTCCTGTTACATGTCTCAAAAAAAAATTATCAAAGTCCTAAAGATCAGGAGGAGAAAACCAAGCAAACACCACAGCCAGTGAAAATGATAGGAAATCCCTTCACCAAAAACTCCATTACGCATACTCCTATGGTGGCCTCAGCTGCAAAAGACCAAACCATAGAGCCATCTTACCCCTCAAGTAACATTGAAAACTTTGCCTCTTTTACACAACAACCATTTTTAAATTTAAAATTAGTAAAATTAACAAGTATAATATGATAAAACATACCCCCGGAAACTTATGCAACTCAAATATAAAGTGCAATACAACCTTACCACACTTTTTGCAAACATGTTGTGCATTTTGTAGGGTTTTACTATGTATCTTTTTCCTATTTTTGAATGGTATAATATTCGATGACTAAAAATGAAAAATTAACTATATATTCTTATGTAAAATAAATTAAAAAATAATTTACAATTTGGACCACTAAAATTGAATGAGTTTTGAGACCTAGGGATGCATTTAGTGTAGCCCAATGTGCATTCTGCACCAAGGAAAAATTTCAAGTTAAAAAACATGATTTTTCTTTTCTTTGGCATGATTATGATTCTTTTGTTTAGGAGGCTCTATATTTTCCCAAATAGAAAATTATATTCATACACAATCCTTGTAAATTCATACTTCTCTTCAATTCCAAATTTGTGCACGTTGATAATGCAACTTCTACCCAAAATCTTCTACCAAATTTTTTTTGCATACCATCACTAGTAATAATCCACTTTAAGGATAAAATATATATTATAGCATGTAGCCCCTGTTCAATATGTATATTTCTACCAAGATTTCATCTTATCCATACATATAGTACTAAACCCTAGCATACAAATACTCTTGCATAAATACCTATTGCGTAGGTTTATGTATAAAACATTGCACAACCGTAATTGTATCCTTGTGGTATCATTCATTTATCAAATGAAATATAATTTACAAAAATAAGTCAAACATACCTTTTAAAAACTATTCAAAAACATAATTTGGATAACAAGCATTATTTAGGTTTTACACAAAGATGAAAACCCTATACATTATATTTTCCCTTCCCTAATTCTCAAAATCAAGCAAAACACTAAAATTCTACTTGTTTACCAATATAAACTTCAAGCATTATTTTAAGATCTTATATGTGTGTTCAACTAGTTTATAAGTAAATTTGGGAATGCATATTCTTTATAACCATACATGTGTGTATAGAATTACCTAATCTTAGATAACCACATAGCATTCTATGGTTTTAAAAGTAAAAAAATACACCCTTATACTTGTCAAGTAATCATAAATTAGGAATGGATTCGTTAGGATAGTGAATATTCCTTAATCATGAGTTTAATGTCATAACAAGTCACAAAGCCCACGGGAGTAGTATTCTTAAAAAAAATTGGCTACCTTGTGTGTGATTGGATGGGGAGTGGGTATCCCCTACCCTTTACTTTGAAATTTGCAATTCTATAACCTCTCTAAGTTTGAAAATTAAAATTAACTTTTATTGGTGTTGTAATCTATGTATATTCTCATTGTTTTATATTTTTACATTTTTATTGAATACAAGTCTTCACTTCAAAGTTTGAACTTGTAATTAACATATCAAAAACTTGATTAAAAAAATTTGTGAATAGCTCAAGACGTGTTCAACCCCCAAAGTGGCCTCAACAAGGTATGAGGACAACAAGGCCACTAGCCTTATACCCTATAAAGCAGAACGTGTGCCCATTCCAAGTGTGTATTCTTAACCTTTAGAGAAAATGATACACTAGAGGATTGTTAGAAGAATATGTTATGTAACCAGATCACAAAAAAAAATAAGAAATAGATCAACGACTTTAAAATAATCCTCTTCGAGGGAGCAACCACCTTTTACATCACATAACTGAACAATTCTTGGATGATTCAAATCACAAGACCCTCTGGGTATATATAGGAGTCTAAAGGGTCAAAGTATAATTAGTGCCTACATAACAATAATAATACAAGGGATCAACAATAAGATTAGTGGGCTTATATGGGGCACAACAATAATAATATGGGGGATACACTAGTATTATAGGGACCTGACATGGGCACAAAAATAACAATATGGGGGCTACACTAGTATTATGGGGACCTAACATGCCCCTCTCCTTCAAAAAATCATTGTCCTCAACGCTTGAGTAGTTCTGGATACTTCTATATGAAATTATTATCCTCCCATGTGGAATATTTAGCAAGTAAATTCTTCCACTTTATGAGATATTCTAAAATTGAATGATTCTTTAGTTGTCGAATTCTTGTTTTTGTGATTTCTTCAGGCTCCAATATTATTTTTCCTTCCTTTTCAAGTTCTGGAAATATAGTATTAACTAGGATCTTGTCACCTATAATCTTCTTTAAGCATGAAACATGGAAATTGGTTGTACTCACGAAAATGCGAGCAACTCCAATATGTATGCCATAGTAATAATCTCTTGAAACACCTTATAAGGGCCATAGTACCTAGGTGATAATTGATTATCCTTCTTGGATTGCTTGAGGGACTTTCGTTTGTATGGATGTAGATGTAAAAAGACACGGTCCCTCACATCAAAAAATATTCCACTATGATGTTGATATGCTTGTTGTTTCATTAGATTTTGTGCCAAAGTAAGGTTATCCTTTAAGAGTTGGAGAACTTGTTGTTGATGCTTGATATGATCTTCCACTTCTTGAACCTTAGAATTCTCTCTTAAAGATTATGTGATGGGCAGTGAATGATATCCATAAAGTGCCATCAATGGGGTTAATTTTTTTTGGTATGGGAGGTGTTATACCACCATTATACCATAGGTAACCACTTGACCCATTATGTTTGTTTATCATATACAAAGAAACAAATATATCCTTCCAAACATTTGTTCACTATCTCAATTATCCCATCAGATTGAGGATGGTAAGATGAGATATGAGCTAATTGAGTACCGAGACAAGAAAGTAACTATGTCCAAAAATTTCGAGTGAAAATGGGATCTATGTCACTTAAAATAATATTTGGTTTTCCATGTAGCTTTTAAATTATTTACACAAATGCAGTAGCGTTTGTATTGGCATTGAAAACATGAGATAATGCAAAAAAAAATGTGTGTACTTGGTAATTCCATCAACGGCCACCATGATTACACTCCTTCCTTTAGACTTGGGTAAACCAATGATAAAATCCATTAAGACCTCCCAATGTTGACCTGGAATGGTTAATAGCTGTAAAAGACCTGGGGTATTAATTTGTCCACTTTATTTTGTTGGAAAACCAAACATTCTACCACAAACTTCTAAATATCATATTTAAGGCCATCCCAAAAAATTCTTTCTTGACCCAATTGTAAGTTTTTAAAAATCCTAACTACCATCCTATAGAAGAGGTGTGTAATTCCATAAGAACCTTTTGTTTGAGGTGGGAGTTCTGACATAGATATAAGCAATCTTTGTACCATAGTGAATCATTTTTCCATATAAATGTATCATATGCAGTAGGATCTTGTTGCATCTTTTCAATGAGTGCCCATACCTCTTTGTCATTCTTACATTCATCCCTTACTTCAGCTATCAAATTAGGTTGGATAATAGAAATGGCACAGAGCAATGCTTCCACATCTTCATCCCTTCTTGAGAGTGCATCTGCAACAACATTTTGATTCCTTTTTTTGTAGATGATTTCAAAGTCATAACTCAACATCTTTGTGACCCATTTGTATTTCTCTTCTAAAGATAATATTTTTCCAAGAATTATTTAAGACTATCATGAATTTCTTTTACCTTGAAGTGTCTTCCCATTAGGTTAGGGCATCATTTCTTTAGAGCATGTAATATTGCCAATATTTCTTTTTCATAAATAGGTATGTGTAAATACATTCCCTTTATTGGAAGACATTAAAAATAAATGGTTCTTCCTTCTTAAATTAAAACAACACCAATTCCATTTCCTAATGCATCACATTCCACAGTAAAGGTTTTTATGAAATCTAGTGTATCCAAGACTGGAGCTTGACACATTTCCTCTTAAGATGTTTAAAGGCCTAAGTTGCATCTAGAGTCCAAAAAATAAGGCTTTCTTTAGTAATATTGATATTGATGCTTCTATTTTCCCATAATTCTTAACAAACTTGCGATAATACCCATTCAACCCAAGTAATCCTCGAACATGTTTTAATGATATGGGGATTTTCTATTCCTTTATGGATTTAATATTGTTAGGGTTTACCTCTTAACACCCTCATGAGATATAATATGACCCAAATATTCTACTTCCTATACCCTAAAGAAAAATTTGAAGGGTTTTGAATCCAATTGTTTCTCCTGAAATAGTTTGAGCACCCTATCAACATGTTTAACATGATATTTCCAAGACTTGTTGTAGATTAGTATATCATCAAAAAGTATTAATCACAAATTTTCTAAGGAAGGGTTTGAAAATGGAATTCATTAAACCTTGAAATATGGAAGGTGCATTAGTAAGGCCAAAAGGCATGACCAAAAATTCATAATGACCTTCATGAGTTATGAATGTTGTTTTTGGAATTTTTTATGTCTTCATTATAATTTGATGATATCCTGAGTGAAGATCCAAATTGGTGAACTAAATTGTTTAATGCAGTTCATCCAACACTTCATCTGTGACAGGAATGAGAAATTTATCCTTAATAGTGATATTATTGAGCTCTTTATAATCCGGACACATAGGCCATGATCCATCCTTCTTTTGCACTAATATTATTACAGAAGAGAAAGAACTTTGGCTAGGTTAAATTATACTCACCTCTAGCATTTTTGCAACCATATGTTTAATTTCACTCTTATGGGAATAGGGATAGTTGTAAGGTCTGATGTTTGGAGGAACACTTCCTAGAATCAAGTGAATAGCATGATCATGATCAAAAATAGGTGGGAGACCTTTGGGAGTTTCAAATACCTTGGAATAATTTTCAAGGGATCTTTTTTAATCTAGAGATAAGGATGACTTAGATGTTTGAGCATCTAGTGAACATAATTGTGAAATTGCCCCTTGTTGTTCCTTCTTGAAAAGCTTTGTCATCCCATTACAGTTGATTATCTCCCCAATTTTCTTTGTGATATCTTTTAATTCAATTTCCGTTCCTTCCAAGAAAAAATCTTGAAAATTAAAAGTTATTGTCCCCAAATATTGTAACCATTAGACTCTTAATACAACATATGTGCCGCCCATTGGAATGGAAAGCATTGGATTATTCAATGCATATTCCCCCGTGGTTATATTGATATTATGACACTTCTCTGGGTAATTTATAGTTCCTCCATTTGCAACCATCACTTGACACTCTAGTGTTGGATATAGAAGAAATCCAAATCCTTAGCTATCTTAAAATGAATAAAATTATGAGTACTACCTAAATCAATCAACATTATTACCCTTTTGTTTGAGATTTATCAATTGGCTAAAGAAGGTATTTCTCTTTGTATCATCATAATGTGTTATCAATTCCTCCGTAAAAATTGTCCAAGTGACAATTTCTTTATGAGAAAAAATCCATTGATACCATAAAAATTGATTGGGTTCTAAATATAGAGATGTGATGTGTACCTTTTGTGTGTGTTGTACATTATGTAGATCAAAGAATTGCTCCATCTATAGTATCCATGTTACTAGATCCTTTCCATAAAAATTCCCCATATTGATCTTTGGAATGTGGTTAGTCTTAAAACCATTTTTAGAGTCCCTTAAATCATAATTAACATTCATTTTGTCACCATCCTTATTTTCATGGAATACCTTGTCACCACTAGGAAGCCTTTTTTGCAACAACTTTGTCAAACCTTCCTTGAACCCTTCCATCTTGACATTCATCGTTGCTTCCACGTCTTATTTTAAACCATTTTTCAAATATTCCATTTTCTTTCTTATTTTTACTTCTAAGCCATCCATCTTAACATTCATCATTTCTTTCAATTCATTTTTGGTTACTCTTTGTGAGAGAAAAATTTGTTGCACTTGGTCTCATAATTTTGATATTTCATGGGTCATTTCTTCCTCTTTTTCATGCATCATACTAGATATTTCTGGTTACTTTCTGGGAGTATCCATTTTTTTATTATGAGGCATATTAGAACCAAATAATGGTATATGTGTTTTACTATGCCCTTTGAATCACTTCAAATTGATTTTTCAAACAAAAGTTATGCAAATTTAAAAATTACACACCCTTTTTCTTTCTTTTTGGAGCTTGAGCTTGAAATTATTGTATCTTTGTAATTTCGGCCTCCCAAGGTCTAAACTTTCATCCTATGGTAGCCCCCTATGTCCTCTTTCCAACATCACTAGTTGGACCAAGATTGGATTCTTCAAGATAAAGTTAGGCCAAATCTCCCAAGATGTCCTGCTTATGGAGTAGTTCAATAAAGAGAACTTGTAAAAAATGTCATGTCATTGTTTTAGCCTTCAGCCCCAAATATGGTGCCAAAGAAATAGAGTCTGTGAAATTTCATACACTTTATACGAAATTCAATTTGGATTCCTAAAACGAAAGTTATGATGAATTTCCCTGAGACACTTGTTTAAGACAGAATTTTGGATCATACAAAAACTCTAACTTCCTTGAATCATATCTCCAATAATATAGCAAACCACGTTGTAAAAATTTTACACGATTTTCACCGAGATTTCTAATCCACATGGTCGAAATTTCATCTTTTTAAGCCTTGAAAAAAAAAAGTTATAACAAAAATTCCAATATGAATTGTTTGAATTACCAAAACCCTAGTATCCAAGGCTCCGATACCAAATGTTATGTAACCAGATGACAAAACAGAATAAGAGATAGATAAATGACTTGAAAATAATTCTTTTTGACATGGAAACCTCTTTTTACATCACATAAATAAAAAAACTCTTGGATGATTCAAATGAAAAGACCCTCTTAGTATATATATATATGAGTGTAAAGGGTCAAAATATAATTAGGGTCTACATAACTATAATAATGTAAGGTCTCAACAATAACATTAGTGGGATTCTATTGGGAACAACAATGGCAATATGCACTGGTATTATAGGGACTTAATATGGGCACAACAATAAAAATATGGGGGATACACTAGTATTATGGGGACCTAACATAATCCTAAAGTCTACGCCTTGGATAAATGTTTATAAGTTGATCTAAAATCCTTTATGTCATGGATTCCATATGATGTATTAGCGGGGATGGTAAAAAATGAAAATGAATATGAAATGGAATTCATTCATTCCAGTTCCCAACGAAAGTCACTTCATGCAATGTTAAGGGTTTAACAAATCTTGAAAATAATAAAATTGAATTATTGGAATTGTTTTGTAAGACATAAGAAAAAAAATAAATAATAAAATAAAAATAAAAAAAAATAAAATAAAATTGTTCGGGGGTAATGAAGTTCACTCGATTTTGGTTGGACACTACTTTCACTTTGATTTTGTCTCAAACTTTTGATTTTTTGACAAGTTTATTCAAAGAAAGGGGAGTGGTGGTTTCACTATGAGGCTAGACCCACCCCATATAGCCTTATTTGGTATCAATTGGGAATCAATCCTACAAATATCATAGGTATCCCTACTCCAATATTAGGTCAAAACTCTACTTCCTCTTAGTTTTTTGACCTAGATTTTGAGTTTTGTCCGGCCTCAAAATATACAAGTGAGATGGAATTATCTGCCTTGAAAATTGAGAAATATGACAAGGGATTTTATAGAATACATATTGATGACATTTTGGGTTTGACCACCCCTTTGAAAATTAGATTGGACCCTTCTCTCCATGGATGGGTATGATCCTCTATGCACTCTCCTTAATGGAAAGTGTGATAGATCCAATGAAAGCGTTAGTGGGTACCTCCTCTCTACACTCTTTATATTGATAGGTGGAGTCGATAAAATGCACATTTTAGTTGCTTGCTCCTTTTGTACTCTCATTACTAATAGGTGGAATATGTTGGAACTGTGTTGTCATTTATGTGAAAGGATGTGTTGTGCAGACCGTTTCTGGAAATGTGTTGTTAAAGGAGGTTATACAATGTCATTTATGTGAAAGGAATCTTTGTAATCATTGATTGCAATGTAATTAATATTAAGTGAGAAAATCTAGGTGGTTAAAGGGTAGCTAAGGTAGTTAAAGGGAAGGTTGTCTAAGATTGTAAAAGGGGAAACATTTCAGGAGAAAACACCCATTTATCCAAGGCCCCACATCTTCAGATTTTGCAAATTATATCCAATCAAACAACTCAGTATAGGGCCCCCCAAAAGACCCAAATAATGGATGTTATATTGTAGAAGTATGGAATAAGTGGCCTCGTATTGTATATTCGTACTGGATGATGAAACCGGGCACCGGGTGAATGTTTACACATTGAAAAGGATAGGGTGGTGCTTATATATAAAAATATGGAAGAAACTTGAAAACTAAAATTGAACATTTTTTTCACAAAAACCGATTTAGTAATATTGCTCATTAATCCATTACTAAAACATGATTACAAGGTAATAAGAGAGTACTGGATAGGTTTAAGCATATTGGTACCTAATGGGATGATACCAGGGTACACAACACCAAATGCTTTATTGACAAAAAGTTTCATAAAATGGTCGATGTTTAGGTATGACATGGAAGAAAGATGAAGTGGCAAGGAGATGATGTGGCACCCCATGTGGACAACAAGTGGTAAATTGGTGATGTAGTTGCATTGACAAGTGATAGGTGGTAGGAAAAAATAAAATTTTTGGCCAACCAATAGGACTTTGGAATGTGACACACATGACATGGCAGATGGACCATGTGGTGGATAGTGATTGGTCCATGGTGGTTTTATGTGGAAAACCTAAGGTCTCGAGACTCATGCTAGGATTGGGATTAACAAAATTTTCCGATGTTATTTTTTTGGATAAAAGGCCAAAAGGTTATGATTGTGGGCCATGGTCACAAAGAGCCAAGCGCTCAACTGAAGGGGCCCTATACATATTAGGCTTACTGTACATAGTTGTGTAATATCATACCCCTTCCAGTATGGAGGAAGAGCCTGATATATGGCATAGATGGTTCCATTATATCATGGTTATGTGCATGGGAAGTTTTTTGTGGTGGTATCGTATATTGGAGTACTAGGGTACCAAGAATGGACAACAATGCTTGGCCCTTTGGTATGTGATGACTTGGTATGACGAGGAAAATGGAATCAATTGAGGGTTTTGGAAAATTGTTGGGAAAATTTGACAGTTGACAGGAAAAGGTATTTGGGTATCGAGATTATAAGCTAATCATTTAAAATGTGGTACTAGCTAAAAAAGATGAGGGGTTGATGGCTTAGCCCCTAGAGATGGTTAATGATTGAGTATCTGACTATCCAAGATTTCAAACAATATCCCCACTAAAGAAAGGACCTGAATTCTAGATCCTTCATAACAATTGCATGGATTGTGTTTCCTACACTTGGTCATAGGATGTGCTTAGTGGTTTAGCCCTTAGGGTTAAGTAGTTATGAAAAAATAGCAACTAGGTCATCTAGATATTATTTTCCCTCTTGGTATTTTCATTTTGGGTGAGAAATTACTTAACCTATGGTTTTGACCCATGGATTTTGGGTGTCCTATGGTATTAGAAATGGAAGGGTATCTAAGGCACACCTCCCACCTGGATCAAAATTCTATGAGGTGAAAACTTAGATCTGAATACTTGCATATAAATAACTCAATATAGAAATGTGTCATAGTGCATTGAGTGAATTTCCTATGAGATGGTGAGATAGAAATAATATCGATTACAAAGAAGAATATTCACACAGTTAGAATTTTGTGGAGCCAAGTATGAAGTTTGAGGAAGATGTGTAGCCTATGCAAGGAATATGTCCAAATAGAGTGTTAAGGTGTGTAATGAATCCTATTGTATGCATAGAGGATGTTGTTTAAACTATGAAATATTAAGGTATGAGGTGATCAAGAAAAGGATTGTCCACGATTAAGTAAAGAGCATAAACTGAGGTGAACAAAATAAGGATGAGTGGTAAAGTGAAAATGAGTGTTGCAGCAAGTGAGAGAAGTAGTGTTTAATCCAAGTAGAAAATCAGTCCTGTAATGAACAAAGTGCAGTGGAAGAACTATAATGTATAGAGAAGAAAGCAATGTGTAGAATTGTGAAGAAAATAGTAGAACAAGAACTCATAATTTTTTAGGTGATTGGCATCTCCTTTAGGTTGGTGCCTCATTCATGTTGGTGCTTGCAAATCATTTTATAGGTGTCTCCTTTAGGTTGGTGTTTTTGAATCAAGGGATAGGTGCCTCCTTCAAGTTGGTTCCAATAAATCAGGAGATATGTGCCTCCTTTAGGTTGGTGGTTGTAAATTAGGGGATGGGTGTCTCCATCTGGTTGGTGCAAGTAAATTGATGTAACAATAGGTTGGTGTCTACAATAATATTAAAACACATAAGTTTTGTGGTTGCATCCCTTTAATGGTGTCCACATACATCTAGTGTTCTCATGTGTTACTTATGCCATTTATTTTTCAAGTGTTTTGAATTGTTGTATATTGTTAAAATTTCTCATTATATTTATTCACTCCTCCCCCTCTCAGTGTAATCATAATTCCAACAATTAGTATCAAAGTAGGTTCCTTCAAAATCAAACTGGATTCACCTACAATGCAAAAGAAATGAATTTTATACTTGGTGGCATCTTGGAATCAGAATTTGTCAAATTTATGCATTGCAAATTCGCAAAGGAGATGTGGGAAAAGTTATAAAACACTTATGAAGGAGATGACCAAGTAAAGAAAGATAAACTTCAATATCATCAAACATAATTTGTAAGCTTAAGGATGAAAGAAGATGAAAACATAGCATTATTTTTCCTTCATGTGGATGAGATAGTTAACACTATTAAAGGTATTAATGAAAAAACTGATGAAGTTGTAGTTGTTCAAAAGGTTTTGAAATATCTCCCCTTCAGATGCAATGCAAAAGTTTCAACCTTGAAATAATTGAAATGTCTTGGAAAATTATCCATGGGTTAGCTTCATGGAATCTTCACAGCCTATGAGATGAGGGCCATCAAGGATAGGTCAAAAACAATGGATGCAGCCTTCAAAGTATCAAAGAAGACATGTGATGACTATGATTTTTCAAGTCAAGAGTCAAATGAGGAAGAGGAACATTTTGTAAGGAATATAAAGAGGTGATTTAGAAAGTATAAAGGTAAGCTATTTTTCAAGTGTTTTGATTGTGGCAAAATTGGTCATTAAGCTTCTCAGTGACTCTATGATAAGATAGATAAAAAATATAGGAGATTCAAGAAGGAAATGACTTCCAAAAGAAAAGGCTTCAAGTATAAAGAGGACAATAACTCATTAAGAGAAGGGAATGTTGATTCATATAATGAAAGTGATGAATGTGTGTCTAATGAAGTGAAATCTATCTCAAAAGGAACCATCAAATGCAAAGATAACCAAGAAAATAAAACAAATGAGGAGGAGTAATGATCCAGGTGGATATTGGTGGCCACCCACCAAGTCCACTTGGACCCCCACCATTTTTCTTTTAGCTTTTCAGTTTCCTTAATTGTAGCACAGTTTACTATTTTTAGTAGTTTTTTGGGTCTTGAACTTCCGGAGCCATTTTGAGGTCATAAACGACGTTTTTTGGGAAAACTGGGAGCAACATGGGACCATGGACTAATGTTTCTCTTCCCAAAGTTGTAGTTCTTGGATAGATATTTCTAACGAGATAATGTGCTTGTCAAACAGATATCGTATGCCAAAGTTATGACCCTGGGAAGTTGATGTACCAATTTACCCAAACGGGGCCCACAGTTTGGCGTTTCATCTTCTAGGGTTAGGTTTTTGGATGTTTAGGGTTTTCCATTATTTCTCAACAATAAATAGGCCTTTGAGCCTCATTGTAACACAGTTCAGAGGCATGTAGCCACCACATCCCTTCTCATAGATAAGCTACCATCGCCCTAGCTGGTTTATTTCCATTTCTGTTTGTAAGCGTATTTCAGTATTTTATATTAATGAAATGAAGTATTATTTCCACTACATCTCTGTGCTTATGGTTATCTCTGTAATTTGTTGTGTTCCTGTTTAAATCTGGATCAGTGGTATCAGAGGGGTTTGTTTTTTCTCTGTTTTTTTTTGCATGTCCCCAACGAGGTTAGGATATAAGAAGTTAGGGCTTAAACTGGTCGAACCTTTGCAAGACCAGCCTTGCAAATCCCGACAACCTCCCATGGCGGATGAAAATAAGGACGAGGAGGTAGGAGATCCTATCAAAATCTTGCTCGAAGAAGCCCACGAGCGACAAAGGAACGCGATGATGGACAACTTTGCCTAGATCCTTAAGGGCTATCCAGGGGCGATGGATCATCTTCCAATAGCTACTTTGGAAACGCCACACCATTTAAGGTACAAGTTAATTTTTAAATCCCCATCTTCGAGGGTCAGATAGACACAGATGTCATCGATAAATGGTTAAATCTGCTAGAGGGTTATTTTTATGTTCATTATTTTTCCAGTTGGGAAAAGATTATTTTCGG
>APFE030997106.1:50755-74541 GCA_000404065.3 Pinus taeda
AACAATAAATAGGCCTTCGAGCCTCATTGTAATACAGTTTAGAGGCATGTAGCCACCACATCTCTTCTCAGAGATAAGCTACCATTGCCCTAGCTAGTTTATTTCCATTTTTGTTTGTAAGAATATTTCAGTATTTTATATTAATGAAATGAAGTATTATTTATGTTGCATCTCTGTGTTTATGGTTATATTTGTAATTTGTTGTGTTCTTGTTTAAATCCGAATCAAGTAAATAGAAGGTAATAATGGATTTCAAGGTGAGCTCTATGTTGCCTTAGAAAATATAAAGAGACTCACAATAATTAATAAAATTCAAAAGGAGCTATTGCAGGAGTATGAAGATAAGGATCATGATGTTTATGAATCAAAGAAAATGATTGTAATCCTTAAAACTCAATTAAGAAGCACAGATAACGAAAGAAGTGGTGACATCCATTTGAAAGAAAAGGAAGGACAATGTGAGAAACTAGAAGTTGAGGTTGTTTCCTTGAGAAATGATCTTGAAAAGAATGATCAGCTAAAGTTTGAAAACAACTCTAAAATATTATATGATATTCTAAGTTATCAAATATCTCCTTCTATTAAAATAGACATCATTTATCATGAAGTTGTCAAGGGATAATCAAGTGAAAACAAATCAAAGGCATAAAAACCTAAGAGCTATCGTAGTGTGCTTAAAGGAACAAGCAATCAGTCAAACAAAGTGAGAAACAAAGCCCAAATATTGGTAGAGCATTGATAAAACTAGCCACACAAATAGTAGGAAAGAAGGTGAGCATCAACTAAAAAAAAATAGATCAGTCCAACAAGTAGAGATGGAGCAAGAAAGAAACAAAAGTTTGAACTTCCTTAAGCAACCAACCAAAGCAAGCCAATTCCTTCAAAAGGATCAATTCCTCCAAGAAGACCCTTCACATCAAGGTACTCATATTTCTTTAATGAATATTATTTTATTTGTATTAACTTTGGCCATAAAGCATACTATTGTAAACCATGGAGAAACAAACGTCCTTATCAAACCTCAATGAAAAACCTCATTAGATCTAGAAATTCTAACAATTGGGATGATATTCTCAATTAATTTTGCCCCTTATTGGATCACATTGAATGTTTCAAATGCAAAAATTTTGGACACAAAGCTTGTGATTGAGAAACCATTCTATTAAGGCCTCAAAATCAAAGAAGAAAACAAGACAACTCCATCAATATAAATCAAAGAATGAAGATATGGAGAAGGAAGCAAGAGAAACTTGAAGAAGGAAATCTAGCTCTATGTGTTCGAGATAAAGAAATCCAATGATGTATAGACAATGGATGCTCAAGTCATATGAAAGGTGATAAAATTGAATTTCTCTCTCTCAAGGAAGTGAATAGAGTCAATGCCACCCTTGGAAATAATTTTATAGAAAGGATTATTGGAAAGTGCACAATAAGTCTTGATGATGGAAGGACAAACACTCCAAATGTTCTGCTTGTTGAAGGTATGAAGCACAATATGTTAAGCATAGGTTAAATGGTTCATTAAGGATCTAATATCAAACTCAATTCTAAGGGATGTGAAATAATGAAGGAAAGTTCATATGCAATCAAGTCTTCAGACAATATTTATGTTCTCAATGAGATTAAAAGAAAGGAAAAGTGATATATGGGGATAATGTCCCTAACAACACAACCATGAATAGAAGTGTAGCTTCAAATAAAGCAAGAGGTGGAAGGCTCCATCAAGGAGATGGAAGTGCAAGAATGAGAGTTCTAAGAGAAGAATTATATAAATGAGCTAGTTGTCGTAATATTAAGAAAGTGCAAACGTTGAGAACTGCATCACCAAGGTTTTGTTCATACAAGCATAAAAAATATTAATAATATAGAAAAAATATTTGTTTTAGGCGCAATAAATTTGGTTGTTAAATAAGTTAAGGAAAATAGCAGTAAATACAAATTGACACATCAAAAGAGTCATATGCTCAAGGGGAGCATGTCAAAGATAAATTTGATGATAGGAGGAGACTAATTCTTCAACTAGATTATAGAAGTCATATTCAAGCAAGGAAATATCTCCATCTTGAAGAAAATACAAGAAGAGATACAAATGACAAGAAGCAGAATAATCATAACTAGGGGGGATAAGCCTCAAAATCAAGTAGAATAAGAGAAAATGTTACACGATTGACGGAGGAGCTTAGATGTAGTCAAAGGAAAAGCAAGTAAGCAACGAAAGTAAGTGTTTTGTTATCTCAAAAGAAGAGATTCCATCCAAAAGTAAAATCAATTTTTTTTCACTAATATAAAAGGGGTAGAATATGCAAATAATATGCAGATGTAAGGAGAGATCGCAGACAAGGAGATTATGTAGCCCAAATAAGATGTAGGCATGACCAAGAGAAGTTTCAGCTAGATTCAATCATTTTCCATTGATGTCAAAAGGGGAGAATTAAACATGCATAGTGAGAACTAGACTAAGAAATCAGGCATAGAAAGAACCACCAAATAGGAGGACTTCTCAGCGGAAATACATCAATTACTGAACTATTTTTGGCGCTGAAATCCATGCTAAATGGGGATATTGTTGGAAATGTGTTGTCATTGATATCAAAGGAAATTTTGCAGTGTCATTGATGTCAAAGGAAGCGTTGTACATGTTCTTGCTAGAAATGTGTTGTCAAAGGAAGTTCTATAACGTCATTGTTGTCGTAAGAAGCTATGTAAGTCATTAATTGTGGTGTTATTAATATTAAGTAATAAAAGATAGGTGGTCAAATAGAATATCAAAGAATTCCAAGGTAGTTAAAGGTCGGGTGGTCCAAGGTGGTCAAAGGGAAAACATTTCAGGAGTAAAACCCTAGTTATCTAGGCCCCCACATATTTGTATTTTGTGGATTATATTAGGTCGAATGATTAAGTATCAAGCCCTCAAACGATCTGAATACCATATTTTATAGTGTACCATTATGGGATGAGCAACTTCATATTGCACACCAGTATTAGATATGATCATATTGGGCATTAGGCGGATGTTTACATGTGGAAAAGGATAGGGCGGTGTTGGTGTATAAAAACAAATGAAAATTTAAAACTAAAATAAAATTATTTCTCTTCAAACATTTATTTACTAATAGTGCTCACTAATCCATTATTAAAACATGATTACAGGGTAATTAGAGGGTATCATATAGTTTTAAGCACACTAGTGCCAGATGGGATGATACTAGGGTAATGGGCACAAGATGGTTTATTGACAAATTGTTTCATAAGATGTTCAATGTTTTGGTATGATGTGGAAAAACGATGACATGGAAAGGAGATGATGTGGCACTCCCATGTGGATGACAGGTGGTAGATATGATGAAGTGTCTATGGTAATGATTACTACATGGCACACAAAAATGAAATTTTTGGCCAACCAACAGAGCTTTGGCAAGTCACACACGGAAGTGTTAGAAGATAAGACATGGCAGATGACATGAAGATGGAATATGTGGTGGACAGTGATTGGTGCATCATGGCTTGATGTGGTAGACCTACAGATCTAGGGATTCATGCCAGACTAGGCTTAGAAAGGTTTTCTCGTGTTATTTTTTTTATATAAGACCAAAAGGTTATGGTTGTAAGCCATGTTCACAAATATTCAAGGGCTAAACCCAAGGGACCCTATGCATATTAGGCTTTTCGTACTAGGACATGTACTGTCATAACCCTTCCAATATGGAGGAAGAGCCCACTATCTAGTACAGATGGTTCTATTTTGTCAAAATTTTGCGAGGGGGGAGTGTTTTGCAATGGTCCAATATACTGGAGTACTGAGGTACTGGGAATGGATAATAATGCTTGAGCCTTCGGTATGTAGTGTCCCAGTATGATGGGAGGAATGTCATCAACTGAAGGTTATGGAAAAATTATTGGAAAGGTTTGTTAGTTGATAGGAAAGGAACTAGGGTACCAAGATAATAAGCAATCATTTGAGATATGGTCCTAACTCATGTTCATAAGGGCTTGATGGCTTAACCCCTAGAGCTAGTCAACATTGAGTATCTAGGTATTTTAGGTTTCAAAACATGTCCCTAGTAAATAAAGGACTTGAATTCCAAATCCTTCATAATAGTTGTTTGCACCATGGTCCCCACATTTGGCCATATCTTGTGCTTAGTGTTTTAGCCTTTAGGGATGAGCATTCATGAAAAACCAGCATCCAAGTCATCCAAATATCCTTTCCTCCCTTGGTGTTTGTGTTTGTGGTAGCAAATTTATTAAGCCCGTGGCTTTGGCCCATGGTTTCTATAAACCCCAAGGTATTAGCCCCATAATGGGATCTAAGGTACATCATTCACCCATATCATGATTCTATGATGTGTCAGCTCGTATTTGGATACTTGCATACAAATAACTCGATCTAGAAAAGTATGATAGTGCATTGAGAAAATTGTGTGTGGCATGGTATGTAGTCAAAAGATTGATCATAGAGAAAAATATCATTATGTTTCGAAGTATATGGATCCAAGTATGAATTCTAAAGAAGATGTGTAGCCTATGTAGGGAATTTATCTGAATAGAATGTTTAAGGCATAATGAAATATGTTGAATGCACAAAGGATTTAAGTTTATAATTTTGTCTAAAATATGAAATAACGTGGTCTTAGGTGATCAAGATGAGGATCGTTTATGTTTTAGTAAAGATTTTATATTCGAGATGAACATAATGAGGCTAAGTGTTGGAGTGAAAATGAGTGCTACAACAAGTTGGATGATCATTGTTTAATAAAAGCAATAGATCAGTCCTATAATGAACAAAGTGTAGTGGCAGGGTTTTGAAGTACAGAGCAAAGAGTAGAGTGTAGAATTGTGAAGAAAAAAGTAAAATAAGATCTCAGAATTATTCAAGGATTGGTGTCTCCTTCATGTTGGTTCCTATAAAATGAGGGGATTAGTGTCTCCTTCATGTTGGTTCCTATAAAATGGGGGGATTGGTGTCTCCTTCAAGTTGGTGCCTGGAAATCAGGGGATAGTTGTCTCCTTCTGGTTGGTGCTTATAATGATTCCCCTAAATACACTAAAAATAAAAATAAAAACTTGTTGTCTAAACTTCAATATTCAATCAATACATCAAATATTTATAATTAAACTCTTTTGTTACAAGGTTGTTTATTGACTTTGTCTCTTTTGAATAGTTACCTTATACCTTGATCTCTAAAACTTCTTATAAGGATATCGCCTCTCATATAAAGTTTGATTTAGAAATTTTGTCACCCAATTGTTATAGAACAATAATATGGAACTTATTCATTAGCTTTTGTTAACCAAAGACAATGTTTTTAACCCACATTAGTTTAGCATATAAAAATATGTATACAAGGTATATAAAATAGAGGTTTACCCCTTTTTTAGTTTTTCTTCATATATATAGGTAAATCTTTACTTGTTACACCCCAATTCCTTCCCCTTATATATATATATATATATACACACACACACACACTTCAACAATGAAAATGTGGGGTAAATATTATTACCATGACTTTGTTATTCGATCAACGACTTATTCACTTCAAACCTTATGATAGTATGTATTGCCAGTTGATCCAGAAACTTTTGTGAATACTTTCTCAAACAAAATATTCGTTATAGGGCCTTTTACTAACACTTATATTTGCGTGTGAAATAATGAGAAATGCATCCTCTAAATAATACTCCACCAAACCATGAACATAAACAAGAAGAAATAAGTAAGAATCAATCATGACACAAGACATGATAACGAAATTTGTCCAATGTGAACTACATCTTTAGGCCCTAGGTCAAGAGTGGGGAGGTTGATGCATTAGTCTCAGCAAAAGATGATGAGTACAAGGCATATCTTCATCAACACAAGGATATATCTCTCATCTCGAGTGGAAATGTCTCTCCAAAGAGACACTCTCCTACAAAGAACTCTCACTCACAAAGTCTTCTCCTTCAACAAGGTAAAGAAATGATTTCTCACAAAAGTGTCATAAAATGGACACTCTCACACAAGTGGAAACAAGTCCTCTTGAATCGGCTGATTAGATTCAAATCATACTCATCATCATAATAATCGTCTTGAAATGCTAAGACCAATTGTTGTAAACATGACTACTTTCAATAAAAGTGTCAACACGGCCCTCTTTCATCATTGCACCATCTTGATTTTCATGCAACAGCTAAACTGATGAATTTCCTGCAAAGATTCATATCTCATTGTCCTACTATAACATACAAATATCACTAGAACCTGTAACATACATCCATCCTTTCACCAAAATAAAAACAAACAAGTGGCCAAAATACATCATTATACCTCCCAAACTGACGATGGCCTGAAAATCAGTTGCTCAAATGCAGAAACAGACTATGTCATCGCAATCCTTGTGAAAAATCGTGAAATTTGAGTATAAAGTTGATCCCATTATGACACTGTAAAATGTAGGCCTCCAGGGAATCTAAAAGATTCCTCAAAGATTCTTACGTCAGGGTTCCACCTCCAGAAACTGCATCATGGTTCTTCACGCAGGGTTATGAACTGTGTCACAGCTCTACACCTCTTTCTGCACCAATGCTGATTTTCATGCCCATTCTATCCTCTGATGGTTCCAAATGAAGTTTCTTAAGGTTTTAATATAATTTGTTGGTCGTATTTTCCAACAGCCCACTTGGGCTTTCTTGTTTGGAGAAAGTTTAAATAGTGTATTTGGTTAGGAAGAGGTCTCGGGATCAAGCCCATGGGCCTCCCCCATTGGTTGTTTGTTTTGATTTTTAAAACCACTGCATAGTTTAATGAGCCCCTTTAGAATTTTGTTATAAGGTTTGGGGTTGTCAGTTGGTGGGTCAGCCTGGTCGGTGTGGGTTCAATACCCTCCAGCCTTGTGTCATATGGTGATCAATTGGGCGGGTTCCTGGGGTCAAACCTATGGGCCCAGACCCATTATATAAATTGTAATATACTCATTAGGGGTTGGGTGGCTTCATTGGGCCTACCAACCCATTTTTTATTTATTTATTTTTAACAATTAAACCAAAAATTGGCTGTTAAATTTTGTTAAGGGTCACTAAAAAAATTAACCATCAAACAATTTGGTCATTTTAGTCTATCGTTTAGTGCTAAATTGTCACTTAGTTTGTTGCCATCCAAATTTATCTAAGCTGCCAAATTTATCTAGTGACAAAAAATCATGTTTGTTTGACTTGAAACATTGACTGCCAAGAACTTTCTCATACGAATTTAGATTTAAGTGTCGTCTGTGTTGTTGGAATCAAGATGACAAGCTCTTCAATTTAGTCCTAGTTTCCATGAAATCCAAAGACTTCGATTTTTGAGCTTCTCCAGAAGCACCTTGATCATTCCTCCCCACTGAGGATATTTTGGTCCTCCAAAAGCATAAACATGACTGCAATCTCAATTTTCATAATATATTCCTCTAACATGCCACCTTCCCTTTACTTCATCTTTCTACTATAGAACTCGAAATGATGAAATTAACACTTGCATCATATGAAAACCCATAATTGGTAATGCATGTTCAATTACAAGACCAAAACAAGAAACAAGAAATCCCCATACTTGCCAAGAGTTTATAACACACTCATGGTCAAGTAAATATCATAAACCAAACCCTTCACTATCCAACTAAAAGGCCAACATATCACCATGTTGCATTCATAAGGATGACAAACACTTCACCACTTTTACAAGAATTTTCACAACGTGTGATTACAAATGTTGCCATGCTCAACTACTTCAAAATGTTTTGATGCCACCATCTCTCACCCAACCAAGTTAATGGGTCTTCTTCCTATAGTTGATTCTCTTGTTGGACTGCTTCACTGGCTAGTTCCTTCACAAGTGCTTTCACATGCTCCCTGCCCCTCTTTGGTCATTTCTCTGGATGGGGCTTTCAATGGGTGGATCTCTAATGTCCACACTTGTTACAATGGTTGCAAAAATTCTTTATTTCCCATACTTTTCATGGCTTCTCCCTAGTTGTCATTATTTTCCAATACTTAGAAACAACATGGTTATTCAAGCCACAAAAGTTATAGACTTTCTTATTCCATAAGTTTTTCCTAGAATTTCCAATTTGATCATAATTGAAAGAAATGCTAGAATACATGTGTGAATCATAACTTTTAGGCTTTTGTTATGAATTATATATATATATAGAGAGAGAGAGAGAGAGAGAGAGATATAAATGTTGGACTCAGTACTTACTTGACAAACAAAAAGGCGAACGCTGGGCTATTTCTCTCACCGAGAGACGCGAAAACAACCACTCCAAGGGTCTTCACTCTTCGCCTTATACTCTCCAAAGATCTTTAGAGAAATACAGAACTGTCCTCAGACAGGCAGCCCAATATGCTTCTATATTAAATCAAGCAAAATGTACATACCATGTGAACAACATAATATGAGAGCACATTTCATGATGCCTTACTCATCATAAAAACACTTATTTATAGACCAGAGAAGTCTCTTTGAATTCGAAATCCAGATTTCAAACCTAACCTAAGAATCTGAATGATTGAGGGTCTTGTCGGGACTCGTACCTGCACAGTGTCTACTCAATATTTCAAAAGAAAAGCAAATTATTCTTAGTACAATTTATTCACTATGATTATTATCACAAACACACGGCTCCATGCCACAATTATCACAAGTCATATCGGCATCTTCTACTTTTTGTTGTCCGAGTGCCTTTAGTAGATATTCGATGTCGGTTCCTTCTGGAATGGAGTCAACTTGGGAATCTTCGTACCAAGGTGGTGCTGAAAGTTCTTGTTTAAAAGCATCTTTGGTAGATGATTGTCCTTCCTCGATCTTTGCTTTATCT
Source organism: Pinus taeda (assembly GCA_000404065.3). Lineage (NCBI taxonomy): Eukaryota > Viridiplantae > Streptophyta > Pinopsida > Pinales > Pinaceae > Pinus > Pinus taeda. The sequence goes on from APFE030997106.1 coordinate 59,593, forward strand.
TTTCTTATCATATCAAATCTTTTCTTTTTGCTTAGAGAATCTGCATGTGCTAAACTGTATACCTCAAAGCTTTGGATCCAGCTTTTATCAGTGCAGAGATGCTTCACATGATCTACTAGAAATTCTATTCCTGCTAAATCAGCGACTTCAACATTTCTATCTATAAATTGTCTTATCCATTGTAAACAAGTCATATTAACTTCATCTTTCTAAATCCAATGATTTTCGAAAATTAAATGACTTCAACTTCCAAATGTTACCAATAAGCAAATAAGGCATAGTGTGTCATAACTCCAATTCCTTGAACATATCATTAATGTAATTAGTGATTTAACATTAATTATTAATTTGATTGTTCTGTCTTCAATTGTTTTGTCTGCCTCTTGGATAATGGCATTTTTATGGGTTAATGTCTTTTCAGGAAAAATTTTAAACCATTCAAAAATTTCTTGAATTAATTTCTGATTGTTGATTAGCTTGAAAGCCTTTGGTCTAGATCCAGATTCTTTCCATAACTGATCAAAAAGATTTAGACTTAATTCATCTGTTAATCCGATTGTTTCCCAAGGTGTAGACTGTAATCTCAAGTATTTCAGAGTTCTGTCAATATATTGAGATATTCTTCTGTCTGTCTGTTTTATACATCTGCCTTCTTTGATAGTCCAATCTGCATGTTGTTCTATAATATTGAACATTGGAAATTAGTCTTCTCCCTTATAATCTGCTCCCCAACTTTGAAGAAAAATTTGATGCAATTGTTCCCAAAGATTTGGGATTCTAAGCGAAAGTAACCATCTGGCTATTTCATTTTGAATAGGAATTTTATCTTCATCTAAAAATCTTGCAGAATTATAAATTCCTAACCCAAAATCAACACAGCCTACTAATTGATAGTAGTTCAGTGCTTTTAAAATAGTTATCATATGTGGAGTCCAAGGAATGGACCACATATTTGTCAGGGCTCTAAAAAGTATTTTGATCTTCATACCTTCACATGGATAAATTTTACATAGCTTTGCATTTATACCCAAGTGAGGACCAATATTCTTGGTGTGATAACCTCTGGTTTGATTTATTTATTCATTTCTTCTCAGCCGTAATCCTACCACTTTTTTAATTTTTGTTGTGAGTTCTGGTAAGCTCAAGCATGTCAAGTCTTCTTGCCAATGTATATTAGTTGTCTTCTTTGTTATACAATCTGAACATCTTGTTCATTTCTCTAGTTAGCACATCTGCCAACTAGTTTGAGTTACCTGGTATCCATTGTATTTCAAAATCATATTGTTGAAACCAGATCTACCAAGATAATAATCTTCCTCTAGCCATATTCTGACCAATTTTTGCATTCAAAAAATACTGAAATTTTTTGCAATCAGTTCTGATATGAAATGCACTAGTGCAAGATATAATTCAAATTCTTGCACTCCATTGAATATGGCCAAAATATCCTTTTCTGCTATAAAATAATTCTTTTGGCTTGATGAAAACTCACCTGACTTATATGCACAAATTTGTTCTTCTTGATCCTCACCTTTTTCAAGCATAACCGCTCCCCAAAATTCATCTGAAGCATCTATTTGTAAAATAAGTTGTCCGTTACCTGAAGGTTTGAGCTTAGGTAAGCTCTGAGCTTCTTTCTTGATTTGCTGAACTGCTAAAGTTGCAGCACTGCTCCATCCACCATTTAGGTGTTTTCTGATATTTTTTGTTTTCTCTCATAACAAAGGAATATATTTATGTACATAATTTAATATTCCTAAAAATCCTTGAATCTGACTTTTGTCTTCCAACTCATCTGGAAAACTAGAAATATTTTGTACAATATGAGGTTACATCTGGATTTGCCCATTGATTATAATAATCCCTAGAAACTCAATAGTTTCTTTGAACAAATCTATCTTCTTATCTGATAATACAATTCCATGGGCTTCTATTTCTTTCATGAAAATATATAGATGGAGAATATGATCTTCTATATTTTCACTATGTATTAGAATATAATCTATATACACAATTATAAATTCATACTTGCCAAAGATATTATCCATTCTTTGTTGAAAAAGGCAAGTGCATTTTTTAGACCAAAGGGAACCACGTTCCACTGAAAAAATCCCACTGGACACGAGAATGTTGTTTTATGCCTGTCTTCTGGTCTAATCTGGATCTGATAGTATCCACTTTTCATATCAAATTTAGAAAATATCTTGGATTTCTGAATTTTTTGCATTATAACTTCTTGTCTTAGGAGAGGATATTTGAAATCCTTTGTATAGCATTAAGTGGTTTATAATTAATAACCATCCTGGCTTTTCCTCTAACCACTTCTGCATGGTTTCTTACAATGAAAGTTGAGCATGAATATTGAGAACTTGATTCTTCAATAAGTTTAAGTGCGAGAAGTTCTCTTACATGTGCTTTCATTTCTTATTCATCCTGGGTGTGCAGAGAATTCAAATTGGTGCAATCATGCTTTTGAAGCAATAGATGATCTAGGATGTCAAGCTGAAGAAATCTTGCAAAATTTAAAGTTAGTACAAGATAATCTAACTTTAGACAGGCAAGCAAAGGAAGAACGTAGAAAGAAAAGAGAACTAAAGAAAAAGAAGAAATCTGAATCCAATCAATTTCAAAATCTTGGTTCATGGCAATACTTTAAGCAGCAAGATTCAGAAGTTTCTAGTTCTCAATCCATTCCTGAACCAAAACACACTGAAGTGTTTTCTTTTTATGAAGGGGAAGGATTTAAGAAGGAAACAAAAGAAACATAAAAAAATTATGACTTCAAAAAAGTAAATTTAAAATTAGAAAAAGTAGCCAAAAAATTTCCTAGTTTTATAAGACCTAGTATAAACAAAGCTCATATTTTTCATTCATTTCCAGAGTATCCAAAAGTATAACAAAATTTAATGGCATCAAATAGCAATGGATATATTTGTATTAATTCAGATTGTGAACTAGAATCAGAATCAGAAGAATTAGAAGACTTAAGCATTTCAGATTTCAGCGAAACAAAGGATGAATCAGAAGACAGAGAATGAGAGACAGAGGATGAATTAGAATAAAAAACAATAAAAGGCAAAGAAAAGGTAAATGCTATTTATTCAAAATCCCCAAGCTTTTGCCCTATCCCAAAAAACATTGGTTATTCAACCAATTTTGATTCTTCTAATCGGTATGATTTAAAGGCTAAAAATAATTTGATGAAGAAAATTGTTAGAGCAAATGATCTTTTGTACATAACAGTAGAATTACAGTCAGGTAACACTTGGGTGGAAGTAGACGTCTTCATTGATTCTGGAGGATCTAATAATTTGGAAAGGCCAAGTTTATTCAAATCCTCTTGGAAACCATTAAAAATTTATCTGAGCTACCAAATTTAGTGAACCTCCAAATTTATCTAGCGACAAAAGTCCTGCTTCTTTGACTTGAAACTTTGACTGCCAATAAATTGCTCATTCATAAGAAGTTGGATTGAGGTGTCATTTGTACCATTGGAATTAGGATGACGAGCTATTATGGTCTTGATTTTTGTGAAATATGAAGACAAATTTTTTAGCTTCTCCAGAGCCACCTAGATCACCAACATACCACAAGAACTTTGATCACATTTCACGTTTATTTTTTTCAAATGTTGAGAAAAACACTTGAAACTAATTCATGGACCAAATATAGTTACGTTGATACATATTATTGGTCTAGAGTTCAGTTACCCACATGGCTTCACATGACTACACATGGTAATGCGTGGACTTCCAATCGATGGTTGTGACCTAATATTTTTCATCCAATGGTGATTATTGCCAGGGTTTTAATTTTGGCCTTATCGACCTTCTCTCCATCGGTTCATTCAATCATTTACCTTGGTGTTCTGACATGGTTCTGATATGCTCTGCAATGAATTTCTTTCCATTTATCTATACCCTACTAGATTTGGAAATAATGTTAATTCCTTCATTTTTCAAGACTTAAAATCTTCTTCTACTTTGGAGCTATACTGCGAGTAATCATAGGCATTTTGGGTAAGTTTCAAATTATAAAATTTTGATGTAGCAATAATCTTAGGTGAAATCAAGAAACAAAAATGGAAAATCAATGATCAAGCTCATGCAATTTATCAAGATGTTTATGGAATATATTGAAAAATTTAGGAAAAATGTTACTTTTCTTGACATGTAGAAAGAGAAACATTTTGTGGGATATATATTCAGATACAAAAAACCTATTCTTATTCTGCCTTCTGTTGTCACTCAAAATATAACTCCTTTTTTCGACAGGAAAAATCGTAATCTTTCATTAATTTTGAAAAATCACATATAGTAGATGCTTGGCAGTGTATGCGTCATTGGCCCTTGGCCATATCAGTGTGTATCAGTCAAAAAATATATCTATGTCAATTCAAAAATGGTGCTGAGTAGTAATCATAATTCACCATGCAGGGTGATAGCATAAGAGAGTCTGAAAAATATAATGCCATAATTGAGTTAACTACAATATACATACACCACGCAGGGCGATGTCCATAATATATAGACTGAAAATGATATACATACTAAAATATATACAATGTAGATGATGTTAAAAATTGTGCATGTCCCAAAATAATATTAAGGGCTCTCATCCCTATGATATGCCTGATCGATATACGGCCTGTGGTAGTATTGGTACTCAGCAGTACCCCTCTGATCTTGTATCATCCACTAGCCTCTAGGTAGTATCGTGGCCTCCTTGGAAAGCCTGTCAGCATTGTAGTTATGTTCCCTATAAATATGATGACAAGAGATGGAGTTAAACTGAGATTTGAATATGTTCACTTCATCCAAAATATTTCTGATATTGTGTGCATGGCAGGAAGTGATGTTATTGAACCAATTTATAGTGATCTTTGAGTCTCCATAAATCTATAAATTGTTGCAGTCATGGCCAACTGAAAAATGCAGTAAATGATGGAGGGTGATTAATTCTGCAAAATTGTTTGTCCCTTCTCCGAGTCCCATCTTGACCTTGAAGTGGTGCTGATCAGATAGGTACAGTAGGAAGCCTCCCCCACACCCTTAATCCTGTGCAGAACATCAAAATATGCCCATGGGGGTAGATTTTTCAATGGGATCGGGTGCAAGTGATCTTCGAGGGTGTGGCCTAATGTAATCAGGCAGTTCATGGTAGGAAAAGATGATCTTTGCAGTAATAATCTACCATCTAGCTTCACCTTCATCAAAAATAATTTTGTTCCGTGTTAGCCAGATAGTCCAAAATATGAGCAGAGGGAGACAGATCAGCTTTGATCCACGATGTGCGTTACACCAGCTTCTCCAGGCTTGGCTAATGTTTTCCCCATCATATCTGCCCGCAAATTGGATCAATGAGGAGATGGATTACCAGAGGTTAGTCGTAGATCCACATTTTAGAAATAGACGGTTTGTCATTTCAGATGCTTGTTTGCAAAGGACACACCAGCGTGGTCCATATATGGCACGATGGGTTAAGGATTCCCCAGTGGGTACTTTGTTACTAATCACGCACCAGAAGAATAGCTTGGTTCATGGAGGTGCATTTAACTTCCAAATGGTCTGCCACCGATCATGAATTAGTTCCGGCTATCTGTTAGTAATCAACTCAAGGTAACCAAATTTTGGAATATAAACTCCATTCTCTGCAATGCACCACATGAGTTTGTCAAGTCCCTCTTTGATTCTGATGTGACATTCACTCAGTGCTGATATGTAATTTTGCCACGATTAATGCCAATGGGGTGGGATGTTGAGTTGTTGAGCAGATTTCCAGTCCTGAGAAAATATGGTGGTGTTTTCTTGATCATAAATGTGTGTTATCACTCTAATATATCGCTGATTTAGATGGTGAATTAACTGTCTCAGTAGATGATGCCTGCCTCCCCCCCCCCCCAGTCCATGGATCTAGGCCGATGCGTGATTTTAAACCATCATTTATCCTCCAGGCCAAATTATTGTGAATGATAAGAAATGAGTGGAGCATAGATTTCCGAACATAATATATACTATTCCTTGGCCAACGTGGCAGATGCACCCAATCCATGATCTGAAGAGGCCAAATGTATTTGTGATAAGTGACAGAGGTCCAGAGGTTTTGTTCAGTAAGAAGTGTCCATCCCATTTTAGTGGCAAGTGCTTGTGCAGATAGATTAAGGTCTTTTAACCCCCAACCTCCCCATTTTTTGGGCAAAGCAATCTTGTTCCAGCTAACCCAAGCAAAAAGCTTCTTATCTTTTTGACCATTCCAAAGAGATCTACCGCTTATCTGTTGAAGACGGGCAAGGATGTTTCTAGGTATCCATGCCAACGCCATCCAGAAAATAGTTGTAGCCTCCAGTATTGATTTGATGAGCACTAGCCTTCCTGCTCTAGATAAGAATCGATGACTCCAATTTGTAAGCCTTTTTGCCAACTTAATGACCAGCTAAATCCAGTCAGCAATATTTTGGTTGAGGGGTTTGATCCGAAAACCCAAGTATTTAAAACCCTGATCAAGTGGGAGGATGCAGTATGGGAAGTGTTGTTGAGCAAATCGTGACTCATGGATGGTTGTGTGAGCTAAAGTAACGGCGGATTTCCCATGGTTTGCCATCATACCAATTGCTCGGAAGAAAAGGGAGATATATTGGCAAATGAAGTTGAGTCTCGAATGCTACTATCAAGGAAAATGAGGACATCATCGACAAATAGAAGATGAGTGAGGTAACATAGGTCATTTATTTAAGTCCACACATTCGACCATTCCTCTTTGCCTGGGCAAGGAGCTGGCTGAGACCTTCCATGACAATCAAGAAAAGTAGGGGAGATAGGGGACAAACCTGTCTGAGTCCCCTTTCTGCATGAAAAAAATGTGAAGAAGATCCATTGATGAGAACACTGAATGTTGTAGTGGTAATGCAGGACATGATCCAGGTGGTGAAATCATGTGGGAAACTGAGGTGAATGAGAATCATTTTGATGTAGATCTAGATAACACGATCGAAAGATTTTGCAAGGTCAATCTTTAATATGATGCCCTTAAGCTTTTTGGACCTGATCGAGTGCATGGCCACATGGGCAGTACCAATGGCTTCCTTAATTTGACGATGCTCAAGAAAGGCAAACTGTTTGGATGATATATGATGAGAGAGGATGGGTATGATCCTATTGGCAATGATCTTTGCAATGATTTTGTAGAGACAATTGTAGAGGGAGATGGGGCGAAATTCGTTGAAAGATGATGGGGAGTCAGACTTGGGGATAAGGGCAATGAAAGTGGAATTAATAGCATCATAGTTTACCAGTGGTCCTGCATTCCCCCACTACATTTAGCAGGTCTTGGCCCAAGAGTTCATAAAAGGCTAGATAAAATTCGATAGTCCATCCATCCGGCCCTAGACTTTTATCTTTTTTAAACCATTTCAAGGTCCCCTATATTTCAACAGATGTCACTAGTGAGTTGAGCTCATTTTCCATATCTTCATCCACAAATCGAGGAAATTGACCAGCAACTTGTATAATATCCGTTAGGTTTCACCCTTGGGGGGTTTTATAGAGGTTTTGAAAATGAGAGGTGCCCAGAAGGGAAAGCTTATTGAAAGTGTCTGCCACACCTCCATCAGGTAGGGGTAGATTCCAAATAGTGTTAGATACATTTCTTCCCTTAGCACAGTTCTGAAATAATTTTGTGTTATCATCTCCTACTTCCAGCCAGATGGCCCTGCTCTTTAGTCTCCAGGTTTCCTCTCTTTCCTTCAATATCTTGTCCTTTTGTTTCTCAATCTCAGTACGGTGGGATTTATCATTTGTAGTTGTAAACCCCTTGTTATGATCATCCATTAGCTCACTCAGTTCTGACTCAATCTGAGGTAGGGTGTAATCATTCCTTTGTTCTTTCTCTTTAGCCCGGGTGATGGATAGATGCTTGAGCTGAGATAGATTGTGACAGAAACACTCAGCCATAAATCTGTGTCTCATTATGGGGTTTTCCTTCGAAGTCAGTAACCAACTTGGTGTATCCTGGGTCATGTAGCCATACTTGATTGAATTTAAAGGGGGACTCAGGCTTTGTATGGGTGCCAAGGATCTCCAAATATATGGGGGGGTGATTAGATATACCCCTAGAGCCCACCCATTTCCTATATCTATGCAGTAGATGTAATAGTGGCACCTTAATTAAGAAACGGTCTAGCCTTCTAGCTAGGGTTGCTTCCCCAACCCTTCTATTCCTCCAAGCAGGAAGGGGTTTGTTCATGGGGACATCTGTAAGATTATGTTACTCCAATAGATTCATCAGATACCCTGAGAGAGGATCCACTTGGGCATGGGATCCCTATGATTCCCCAAAACCAAGGGAGAAGTTGAGGTCACCCCCCAAGGACCAGATGATCGAATGAAGTAATTGATAGGTTGAGTAAGTGCTGCCAAAAATCCTCTCGCTGCTGACAGGGTCCATATATGTTGATGACCCAAAGATTCAAACCAAGATTAGCCAAGAAAATTTCCATTCTGATAAACTCCGATCCACCCCATGATGATAAGACCTTAATGGTACGTGGGTTGTAACCAATGGCTAATCCCCAGAATGTCCCATTGCATCAAGGACATAAAAGTGCTAGCCAGGTTTTAAGGGTGACAAGGTTCTAGTGATGAGATCAACATCACCCAAGGTTTCTTAACTTCGAATAACCTACGTAGGGCTAGTTTTTTGGAGGCACTATCCATACCTCTGCAATTGAAGGAGAGGCACTTCATGGGGGAAGCTTCCCTGGGGTGTTCAATGCTCTAAGAACCCCTTCCAAGGTGGATTGTTTACCAGTGATGAGTTATGCCCCAGCCTTTTGTATGGCTTTAGAGAGATAGGATTTTCAGCCACGAGATGAATGAAAAATAGTTCCAGGGAGGGTGAGTACCAGCCCTATATAGTAGGGAGAATGACCATCATGATGTGAACGAGAACGCAAATTATATTTATGAGGTGGATCAGTCCTATCTAAAGAGGGTGGGGAAGGATTGGAAGATGGTGGAGGGATAGAAGGGGTGGCGGTAGCTATGATGGGAGGTGGCAGGGAGAGAGTCCAAGGTATGGTGGAAATGCTCATAGTGAAAGTAGATTCAAGTAAAGTATTGCAAGAAAGAGATACAGGTTGTGAGGAAAGATGAGTACCCGCTTTTTTCGCAGCCTCGGCAGCAGCTCAGGATCCCATCAAAGTTGGAGTTGGTGTCCTGTGTGCACCTTCTACAGCCATGGGAATATCATCCCGAACAGAGGCCCAAGGAACCGAAATAGGAGAGCAATCCGGAAGGGAGACTGCTTGGCCCTTTGAAGTAACTGGAGCTCTTGGAAGATCAGGTGATTTCTTTATCAAAGGACATTCCTTGAAAATGTGCACCACCTTGTGGCATCTTCTGTAATGGAACGGGACTCCTTCATAGTCCAGAATTTGAAACCAAGTGAAATCCCTCCATTGAAGAGTGATATTTTCCTCCAAACCCTCACACGTATCCAAATGGATGGAATGCGAGCTAGGGTTCGATTCTTGGTATATACATATGATTTGTCGTAGTCTAGGTAGGTGCTAAGCGTGTTTCAGTTCCTGACGAAGACATCTTCAGACCAATACTGAAGAGCGAGTCCAGGTAAACAAACCCAAAGTGGCCCTACCCCAATCTGTTCCCTTACCAAATCAAATAGTTTACTCCAATGCTTGAGAAGGACTGGGGCCATCTCTATATGACAGTAATGAGCAAGAACCAGATCAGTGTATTCCTCCTTTGTGAAATGCAGTGCAAACCAACCCCAAGGAAGGATCTGGACCTCCAGCAGTTCTTTGAGGGTGTTGTCCAAATTTCATGAACCCAGAGGGTCAATCTCTCCGCCGAATATTCCCTACCACAGACATGCCCAACCAGGACAAAGCTGGCCTTATTTGCGACTTCCCCCGTCACTATACCCTCTCTGAAACAAATAGTGAAATCCTTTTTCGAAGCCTTCACACACTTGATTTTTCTCTTTCCAGTCCGGGTTGTTGATGGATGATCTTGTAGCGGGTCCGAGGAGGAGAGCCCTTCCTGTTTTATTTGAGCCACCGACTTTACTCGAATCACAGGTGTTTCGAAACACCCTGATGGGGAATTGACAGATGTAGATAGATTAATGTCGGGATTTGTAGGATCTCCAGCTGTCTGGTCCATATGCAGCAGCAAGCTCGTCAGGTGAAGATGGTCGACCGGAGGATTTGGCTCGAACGAGGGTGAGGGCGACGGGATCGTTGTAAGTAGTGTAGGGTACCAGGGAAGAGCGACAGACAACCTAGTGTAGGTGAGTCGATAGAGAGGGTGCCAAAGTGGACTGATGAAGCAGTGTGGCCAAGGAGGATGACCACCGGGACGGAACAGGGTGGAGCTGTTACAGGGGGCTGAGGGGGATCAGAAACCGACAGGTTAGGGTTAGGGTTTATGAAATTGGACTGATTAGAAAATGGGTCTGGGTGTAGTGTACTTCCTTGTTGCTGGCAGGTGGTGACAACAACAAGAGGTAAACAGACACAGTCGGTCAGCCAGGGGACTGCAGAGGAATCGATCGTGTTGCAGTAAAAACCAAAATAAATTACCCTAACCCTTTGCTCGGCCAGCTATTCGATCGCTCCGCCATCTCTTGACCTCTCCCTTATCTTTTAGAGGTGAAGTGGTTACATGGAGGGTTGAACCTATTGTTGGTGGAAGACACATGAAATAGATTCCCACAATTAAATAATTTGACTCTACAACATACCCTAGGCTTCAACAGTGTTAGTGCACACCATTTTAATTGGCGCAATAAACCCAAATATCCAAGACACACCATGCGCTCATCATTTCTTTTTGAAATCAAGCCAAACACATGAAATTAAACAACACCGTCACTCAAAAGATAACTCATATCATATGACCAGAAAGAAAGTTGACAACAACATCAGTTGAACAAGAATCTATGTATTATTTGTTACATGACTGACAATGGTGGGGTTCGTTGATATATTCAGAGAAATATGATGTTTTTTGTGTCTATGTCCTTCGATTAAGCCCTTAAACCCTAAGTCCTTAACCCTTAACATCTAAACCATTCAACCCTAAACACTTTACCAATAACTCCTTACCCACTGAGCCCCTAAACTATTAAACCCTAATGCCTTAGACCCTATAATCCTCCTAATCCTTAACACCTTAACCCTATCCTCCCTAATTAATCCCTTAAACCCTTAACCCCTAAGCCCTTAACCCTTAAGAAATAACCCCTTACCCCCTAAACCCCTAAACTATTATCCCCTTGTGTCACCCAACACCTTCAACCCTAACATTAAACCCCCTAACCTCTTATTCCCTAAAACCCTATTAACCTCTAAATTTCCTAGGCCCTAAACCTCATAAACCTAACTTAAACCCTAACCTATTAACCACTAACCCTAACTTATAATTTGAAGTTGATTTTTTTAATTTGAATATTTTAAGATTTTTAAAGATGTAATTTTATGAAATATTATATGTAGTTTTATTGGTTGATATTGCTTCAAATTTAATAATTATAAACAAAAAGTTATAAATTTTAACTATACAAATAAATCTAAATTTTTTTAAATTACTCACGCACAAATATATATATATATATATGTGTGTGTGTGTGTGTGATGTGTGTTGTTGTGTGTGTGTGTCTGTCTGTGTGTGTTAATTTTTCATTTTCCATACACACACACACAACATATAAAGTTTTAAAAGGAGATAATGTGTATGTATAGTTTATATGTATCTATATATATATAATATATATATATATATATATATATATATTCACACATGCACACACCCCAATAACCCACCCCTAGGTAACCTCTAAACCATTAATCCCTAACCCCTTAGATCATATCCCCCTAATCCTTAACGCCTTATCCCTATTCCACCTAATTAAGCCCTGAAACCCCTAAACTCTAAAACCTTTGCCCCCTAAATTATTAAACCCTAATCCAACTTAACTCCTTAATCCTTACCCCTAAACCACTTAAACTATAAACCCTAATTTACAAAAAGGATATGCAATATAAAGCCATATAATTAATAACTTACCAAGCAATGATATTCATGGTTTCCTTCAAGGTATCCAAATTCTCTACAATGTTGTTTAGTTGTTCTTATTAAAATTATCCTCTTGTTGTAGCCCTTGCATTTGGTACAAGGGCAATAACATTTTCCATCACCAATTTTTCTTTACCAAACTTTCAATATTGATTATTTTAAAAAGATCAATTGCAGCTTAACTATTTGTGATGCAATTTGTAATTCCATTATATATAGTTTTTTCTTCGTATTTCCACCATCCAAATATTATGGAGAGACATTATATAACAACCAAAAATTTGACCTCCTCCCCCATTAGTGTTCCGACATTACTATGGTTGACCTAGTTAGAGGTCGAGAATCAGATGCACATAGCATATATGTCAGATATACGACATGTATAAATATGCATTGGATATCTGGTTAACCCATCGAATATTCGATTTTCAATTTTCTTCACAACTTTTAAAAATATATATATAAAAAAATCAAATAAAATCTGATAGTTTGACCAATTTTATCAATACTCTCGGAGTAAAGCACCTTTTTTTTCACCCACATGTAGTAGTGCATGAATGAACTAGGTCTACCTTCCAGTGGTTAAGTTGATACAGAGGAACCCATTCTGATACTAATTATTGGAAACTTGACTATACTGAGAGGATGTGAATCAATATAGTCCATTCATGGTCATGGATTTTGTAATGAACCCCACAAACACACAAAAAAATTCCTATTGTTGTCCATAACTAATTGTATACTTTGTCACGAACTTATTTATTGAGAAATTTTCTCTTTGTAATGGATTGTATCATCCCTTGAATATTTTTGGCTAATTCTTTACATTAATGTATTATTGCAATAAAATTACTTTTAAGTTCCAAAAAGATGGATATTTCTTAATTTTTGTAGCATTTGATGATGTTCTAGTCTTAAACTTTATGGAGAGGCTAAAACACATTAGATCTCCAAAACCCATAAATTGTTTCTCGAAATTATACCTAGAGGCAACTCAATTAAATTAATAATCTACAATTAAAAAATGCCTAAGTATAACTTAATTTAATCGATTGATTAATGGGAATTAATTAAGAAATGTGAGAATACTCTAGAAACTCACATGGATTGACTCAAAGATGATCTTAACCATTGATATTTAATCATGGTCATTGGTGAGCCAATGAGAGATTATAAGAGGATGTCGATGGGGTTGGAGATAGAGACATGAGAGAAACACTTGGAGGTTGAGTTCCTTGGTAGAGATCGAGTTTCCCAGCTACAGTGATTTAGCAAACAGACGTTTGAGCTAGAGAGGGGACACAGAGACAGTGAGGGGTGTTGACACCTAATCTTCATGATTGGGGGAATTTTATGTAAATAATTAAATTAGGAATGTGAACAGTCATCGGGAGATGAACTGAACAATCACTCCCTATTGTATATAACAATGAACTACCTATGGAATAATAGACGAATCAGTTGTTTGTTTTGTGAAGTTATTGCCTGGCCTGACATGATATTAAAGCTAGCTCCTTTTTTTAGCCTTTATGTCCTTGTAACTCATGGTCTACTCCACTGCTCCCATATAATTCAGTAACTGATTACCTGCTTTTTTCTGCCATCCCTACGCTCTTTGTACCTGCGCTCTCTGTCTGACATTCATCTGACATGGGAACGTTTGCATTGTCCTTGTACCTGCACTCTCTGCCTGACATGGTATCTCTGTGCTGGACATGGTATTAAGGCGATGCGCATGGTAATAATTGAACGTTATTTGAACGCTGGTCATTGAATGCCATTGTAATAATTGAACGTTGTTTGAACGTTGGTCATGGTAATAATTGAACGCTGGTGTGAGTGCTGAGTTTTTTGAAGTATGTGTTGCGTTGATTAAAGGTTGGTGTTGGTATAGGCGTTGATGGTCGATATTACCTTGGTTTAAATCATGTGAATGGTGTGTTGAATTGGTTTATGGTGAGTTGTTATTACTCCTGCGTTGAAACACCTTTATACATATGCCTGTGTTGTTGCATCTACATTAGTTCGTGCTCTTGAACAGTGAAACTCACATGTATTGGTTTATGTTATATGTTGATCCAAAATCTGTATATGCGTTGAAGCATGTTGAAGTATATATGTGATGGTCATTGGTTTATATAAAAAAAAAAGTATACGTTGGTTGTGAAAGTTGTGGAAAATTGTTGACAATTGTGTGAAGTTGAAGCCCAAGATATGAGTTGAACTGACATGATATGCAGTGCTCTGCGGATTTGTTTGTTTATGAACCGACATGGTATACAGCGCTCTGCAATTTTATTTTTTTGAACGAGGTCTCGGTTCGCCAGAGAAGATTCCACAACAGCCGCATAGTCACAAGTTTGGTGGAGTCCAACAAAGTGTTGAAGAAGGTGAATAGTATCAATGCGCAGTTTTTTTAAATCATTTAAATCATTTGAATGGTATAGTTACAGCATTTGAATGGTATTGTTACCCTACTGCGTTGTATAGTTAAAGCATTGAAGTGATATGTAATATATAAATATATTACATTTTAAAACATTGAAGTGATATGTAATACATAATATTTCAATGAAATGTTGGATGCCTTTATCAAACATTGGAGGGATTTGAAGAAAATATAGTGCATAAAGTTGTAGCGTAAGGAAGAGATTTGAAATCTTTTGAGAATGCCCTTTTGAGTACAATTTCACCGTATATTAGAAAAAGTATTTTTTTTCTATCAGTAGAAGTATTTTTTTACAGAATGCATTCAATCATCTCTATGGTAGGAATAGTTCTCACTGGTAAGGAGAACTATCCTGAATGGTCCCAGATGATAAAACACACCCTCATCTTCAATGAGTTGTGGAAA
>APFE030997108.1:0-16871 GCA_000404065.3 Pinus taeda
ATAAAATAATTACATTCAAATCTTTCATTCCATTTTTTTTAATTTCATGCATGTGTAATCGAGATATTTATATGCATAGAATAATAAACTTTCATGGAAATTGTCGTTTAATCATTGTACTAGGATCTCTATATTTAATTATTCATCGAGATTGTTGTTTAATTATTGTACTAGGATTTCTATATTTAAAGTTTTATCCATAATTTTCTTTATTAGACTAACAAAACTTCATCAAAACAACTGTTTAATCATTGTACTAGGATCTCAATATCTAAAGCGGTTTAATCAATGTACTACCATCTCAGTATCTAAAGGTTTTCCATTGTTAGAACATTTAATAAACATCCTTTGCAATAAACAAAATATGCCTAGATACGATAAAGGAAGAGTAAGCTTGAAGGCTTAGCTTTGTTATGTTTATCATATTTACAACGAAGTCATTTAAGAGATAAATGAATTTTAGTCTATTCATTCACTATTAGAGTAATCACCAGAGTCATCCAAGTTGTTCTTCACCAATCGAGTAATCACCAGAGTCATCCAAATTGTTTTCATTGGAATCATCCAAGTTGTTCTTCACCAATCGAGTAATCACCAGAGTCATCCAGATTGTTTTCATTAGAATCATCCAAGTTGTTCTTGGGCAATTTCTCAAAACAATGCTCACACTAGATTCCAATATCTTTGATAGATATCATATACAATAATTTGAGTTCTGATAGATAAAAATTACAATAATTTTAGTTCTTACCACAACATGAATATGGATTTGTTATCTTGCTATCTATGCCTTCATAATAACTTTGAAATGTTTTTAGAGAGAAAATAAATTCAAAGAACAAATAGTTTGACCAGATAATCTTTTATCAATTACATGATATAAAAGTCCTAACTATCTAAAAGCTGTTTCGAATTTCAGTCTAGTTGCTTTGTTATTCTAAAAGGCTTGGAGTCTTCTTTGATTTAGATTAAAAAATGATAATACTAACTCTGCGTTTTCAGATTATGACAAATCTAGATGCACTTACTCCTAGCTACCCTATCACCCAACATAAACTTGCAAGCTTTTTAGGAGAAAAGTTTTGGCTTTGTTATGTTGCAATTATTTTATTTTAAAATAAAAATTGAATTTTTTTTTTTTTTAAAAAAAACAATTTTTATTAAAATACAATTAATTTTTCAAACAAATAACTATTTTTTATTTTTATTTTATTTTTAAATGTTTACACACACAACATATTGCCATCATAAAAGTCACAAAATATTGTGTCTTGGATTATTTCGCTCTGTTAGAACTCTCAATGATCTAAAAGAACTTTGTCCTTCCATATGTTTGAACACTGGAGGTGTGATTCATTTCTACTCAAATATTACAAGTGTTTTATAATATAAATAACAATAATATACTTAATAATACAGATAAATTTATAAAAACCCAAACATAAAATTAAATAATAAAAAAATGAATTTGGTGGATAGGTTTCATATAGATATATGACAATCAACTACCCTGTATTTAGAATCTTAAGATTTATATGCGCACACTCATTTAACCTAAATATTGGCCAGCTAGGCATATAGCCCACAACATGAATATATTATTAATAATATCTACGTGGCGCTTCAAACCTTTGTCATGCCTTATAAAAAATTAGCAGGACGAGTGTGTCGCGCCTCTCGATGGGACATTACAGGTATGTCGCTCTACTTATGTCATGTCCTCTGCTGCAAGCTTGAGGTTTCTCCTAAACACATGGTCCCCAATGTTCCCACATGAATGTGGTATCCATATTATGCACGTGGCCCTTCATACTTTTGTCCTGCCTTACAAAAATGTTGCCCTACTGTGTTGTACCGGAGTAAAAAAATCACCAATAAAACGATTAATCACTTTCAAGCATGGTTTCCTTTTCTAGTTACTAAGTTTTCAGGACTTGAAAAACATAATTTTTCTAATTTCACATGTTTTTTTCTTTCTGGTTATCTTTCTATTTTTTTATCTATTTTTGTTCGGAAGGTTGACTAATCTGAGCTATAAAATTTGCATTAATATAATCTATTTGATTAACTTATTAACTTCGTGTTAAGAAGGCTTGCTATATTAACTTCGTGTTAAGAAGGCTGGCTATGCTATTGAATTAAGTAGTTAGCTAAATTAATCTATTATGCTACCAATTTTGGATTGAATTTAAGTAAATTGTTCAATTAGCGAATTTCCTCAATATGGGTGAATTTAGTAACTATGGTTTTCTTCCTTGAATTTGGTAATTTTTGTCTTCAAAAAATCAGAATTCTGGAGTGTGGAAATAGTTTTTTTTTAATGGTGGAAATGGATTCAACACCATCAAGAACTATTGGGCACCCAAAATCTTTAAGTTTGACAGACGTAACCTAGAGTTTTGAAAATTTCTGCCAGATTTTTGCTATAATTTTGCAAAAATTTCCTTTGTTAAATTGTTTAGAGATTTTTCTTTGGAATCTATTGATTTTTATGAACAAAGTGGTGAAGAAAATCTTATCACTATACAAAGTTAAATAAGAGCTAGACAGATAAAACTAACCAGCAAAGACAAAAAAGAAAATAACCCCTTCTCAAATAGTTAATTAAAAGAAAAAAATAGCTTGCCTAATAATAATAGAAATAAGACATCATGTAAAAGTTAAAATATAATTAAATATTAAATATTATAAATAAAAGACATTAATTAATATGATTAAATAAATGAAAAAACTATTTAATAATATGAATTATAGTATTAGTATCAAAAGAAAGGAACATAATTAATTGGGGAATTAATATTAAAAATCACTATACAAATTTAGAAAAAAGAGTGGGAATTCATTTTAGACTAATTTTTTTAGTAATCATGGAACTGGATTCAGAGTAGAAAATTATTCATTTCTAAATTTATTTCATGCATCAATTTCTCTTAATTTCGTTTTTGTTTCAGAGTTATCTGTCTAATTAATTTTTTTTGTTTTAGAGTTCTGTCTAATTAATTTCTTCCTATCATTTATATAATTGATTTCTTTTATAAGAAATTTTAATATTAATTCTCACTATTAATTATGCTTATTTCTTTTATTACTATACCGTTATTAATAATTGCCTACTTATTAGGTTGATCTTTTTAACTAATTTAAACCATTTGTTATTATTCTTATTTATTGTTTTAATTACTTTTTTAACTTTCACTTGATTTTTATGTGTTATTTCTATTAATTTTTTTGTCTACCCATTATATTTTTGACTTTTATTTAATTAATTATCTAAAGATTATTCAGTTCTTTGACTTTACTCTGAGCTTTATCCATCCTCTAGGATTTAATGTTGTAACTTCATCACATTTCTTCAATCACTTTGTACTGATAATGGATTACAATGGTTGAGTTAGCCATTTGATCAGAAACGCGTCTATAGAAACTGCGAACTCAATATTCGTCCGTCCCGGTATTTAAAAACTGTACAATGCCATGACGTCACATGTTTCTATAGCTGTTCTTCAAGATGACCTACACACTCTCAGTTCAATAAAATCTTTTCTTCACTGGTTCAAGTTCAGGGTCATCACACCTTTGCAAAAGCTTCAAGCTATCTATATCTATATTGGAAATTAACTATGAATGAAAAATATCATTCATTATTGACAAATGATACATAAAATATTGTTCAAAATATGAATTCAAAATTTATGTTGAATAAGAAAGAAAATATGAAATATTTATGCAATTACAAAATATATTTTTAACGATTAAAAATTATTATTTAAAAAATTATTGTAAAATTTTGATTTAATTATTTAATAATAAAATTTAAAAATGCTCAATTTTTTAATAAATTCTAATCTTTTATATTTTAAAAAAATATTTTAACAAAAAATTACAATCTTATTTAAATTTATTACCAAAATTCAATAAAAAATAACCATTTTTATTTATAAATTAAACTTACTATTAATTCATTCAAATAAAAACAATTTAAAACATATAATAAATGATAACCCATACCGAAAAAAACAAACATATAATAAAACAAACCAACAATGTGATAGAAAGTTTGCAAATTACATAGCATGGAAAGCTGAGGTGACTCATTAGTACAATTTTATGATCTTTTAGATTTTTAGTCGCAGTATAGTTTAATGATCTTTTTACATTTTTCCTAATGGTTGATTATTTTGTCTTTATTCTTCGTATTTTAATATAAAAATATTTTAGAAATTCTAGAATACAGTTAATTGATTTTGATTTGGCGGTTGTATATTAGATTTTGTGAATTGCAATAGCTAAAGTGTTTTTTATTATTAAACTTGATATTTTTGATTAATTTAAAAATTATGTTTATGTAAATATAATAAAAATTTTAATTTATGAACAAAATTATAAATTAATAAATAAAAGACAATGTTTTGTAATATAATAGATTTGGATATAACCAAAAAAAATCTTAGAATGTTGAATTCTATTCTGTATTTTATGCATATTAGTTTTATCTAAAATTATTGAGATGATTATAATAGGTTGTTGGATTTTAATATCTTATCTAATTGGGTGTATTGAGATCTAGTGTGAATTTAATTTTTATTTAATTCTTTTTCAAAAAGATATATAATATAAATAAAAATATATATTTTTATATAATAAAAACTGTATTTTTAATTATTTTTATTTTCCTATTTAATCTTCTAAAGAAATTATTATATTCTTTTAATAGTTTGTATGGTACTTATAGTTATGTCATGTCCAAGAAACAAGACCAAATAAAATCGAATTGATCACTAAATTAACATTCTCAAAGTGTTTTAACAAGTCACCATGGAAAAAAGAAATCTATATTATTATTTATTTATTAAATTTAATATTCTTCTTCTATATAGTTTCATATTTTCATTAATGATTTTCGGGTGATTTTTATTATTCAAAGAGTCCATTTTACTATGAGAGCTCCCTTCAACCCAAACATTTTTGTACATAACATTTTTAGAATTTATTTAGGAGATTTTATAAGATAAATATACTTGTTATTTTTAAGGGAGAAGCATTATGCCAATTTATTATACATATTATCAAAATAAAACATATCCATTCTGAAGATGAAAGAAAAGATTGCATGTTAAGATTGCATGTTAGCTAGTATTATAGTGCTATGAAATGGACTAAAAGGTAGTAATCAAACAAGGTGGTTTTAAACATGAACCATTGGCCATTTGAAGCTTCCTACATAAGAGGGTAATATAGACCCACAACTTGCTGATAAAATGAGATTATATCAAGATAAACTTAATCATTATGCTTAATCAATTGGGTTACGTGTTCATCAATTAGTTAGTGGAGATAGGGAGATGAAGAGGAATTTCTATGATTAGTTTGCAAATAATGAGAAATTGATGATGATGTGCATGTAAAAATACATTGTCTTAAGTATGAACAATATAAAAAAAGCATTAAATTCTATATGAAGGTTTAAGGAGGTGACATAGCTTATTGAGTTTGTAAACAAAAATAGGTTGTTATTTTAATTATGTTGGAGAACAACACCAAAAAATGGGTATATAGCATGTATGCAACTATAATTTTTTGTTTTATAAATCTTACATGTTTTTTTATTGATGGTATTTCATAGTAGTTATGATAAGAATTTGGTTAGAAATATTATGCCATGATCAACTTAATGATTATTTCTACAAAATAATAATACCTCTAATAGAAAACCTACATGTATAATAATCACTCAATCAACTTAACTTGGGTTATGTTCTCAACACTGAGTAGTGGAGATAGGGAAGTGAAGAAGAATCTCTATGATTACTTTGTAAATATTGAGAAATTGAGGATGATGTGCATGTGAAGATACAATGTCTTAGGTAGGAAAAATACTTAAAAAAGACACTAAATTCAACACGAATATTTATGGAGGTGACATAACTTATTGAGTTTAACAAAAATAGGTTGTTATATTAAGGATGTTGTAGAACACCACCAAAAAATGAGTATATAGTATGAATGCAAATGTAAATCTTTTGTATTTTTTGTCCCATAGATCTTACATGATCTTTCATGGATGTAAACCAAAAATTTATATTTTATTGTAATAAAATTTAGCAAGAGATGCAAAAGAAAAATAAGCATTAAGGAATAAGGCAATGCAATGCATTGAAGCTATATTATTAATATATTACATGTAAACTTTGACATTCAAATTAAGGAGAATTTGAGGTCTAATATGAAATATGGAAGGAAAATAATAAAATAAGAGATGGATTTTCAAAAGAATGTTATGGAAAAATTTCCAACCTGACTTGTTTGAAGCATGTTTTAAGCGCAATCAGGAACACTAAATCCTTCATATCATATATCTAACATTACAGTGAAATAAGGTCTGAAATTTCTATCACAAGTACATTGAAATCTCTTCCCTTTTTTTTTCCATATTTCATAGACTAAAACATTAGAAATATAGTTATAACGAAAATACCAAGATTACATGTTTGAAGTAGATTTTATGAGGATTCAGGAAGCCAACTTCCTTAGACCATATCTCGAAAAACATAGTGAATTTAGGTATAAATTTTTAATCATAGGTACATAAAGATGTTCTATCTCTATCTTCCAAGTTATATGTTCTAAAAAATCCCATAACAAAAGTTATGGCGAAAATTCCACGCTGACATATTTTATTAACATTCAAGAAGGCTAACCTCCTTAGCCCATATATTTGAAATTATAGCAAAAAAATGTATTAAATTTCAACCATAGGTACCTAAATATGTTTTATCTGTATCCTCCAAGTTTCACATTCTAAAAAATCCTAAAAGAAAATTTATAGCGAAAGTTCCAAGATGATTCGTTCAACCCATAAATCACATTTTTTCCTGCACCTTTAGACTCCAAAAATCACCCCAAAAAAATATTCCTTGGTTCCTCTTATGACTTTTAGTCTCTTCTTGCTTGGATTATCTTAAAATTCTCTCATATGCCCTTTAGTTATAGTGTTTGTATGTTCATTTATGGGGCTAACTTGTAAAATTGGTTGGGTAAGCTTGCTTGTACATTAGTTGGCTCATCGTGACAAAATATTTCATATCTCCTCATTCCTATGGGAGTTCCATATACTATTGGAAAGGAATTGAAATTAACTTTCCAACCATATATCATATGTTCCCATTTAAGCTAGATAATTGGAATAAAAATTCCTTCAAATATAGTGCATCCAATTGGGGTATCAAAAGTCCAAAGAACAACATTTCCAACAATCTTCATTTTCCATCTTTATCTTGGACATAAGTAGTTTCCCCTTATCTTTGACATAAATGACAATGATATTTCCAACGATAACATATTTTTGTTTTGACACCTAATTTCTTACATTTAAATTCCTCTAATCTCTTTGTTGCATGCTATAAAATTACTCAAATGTTAACATGTTGGTCGTCATAAATACAAGTGAGTGGATATTTAATTCTAACCAATTGGGAAACTGATGACAAAATCATACACATATACTAAATGCCATGTGTAATGTATATTTATAAGTATATTAATATCGTATTGATATATGAAACAATAGGTTTTTTTTATAGTTTTATTACACTTTCATTATCAATCTCGAGTGGAGTTCAATTTATTGATAGAAAACCAAAATTTATAAGCACCTATTGTAATAATGTTATTTTACAAGATACAAAATCTATTATAGAATATATTTTTCTTCGGTTATGACACTGACACCCTCAAGAGAAAATCTATTTGCATAAAAGGCATATACTTTGTCCATTTATGTTAGGTTCTTATCATCTAGTAGTGGAAATAGGATGATAGAAAAATATAAACAAGAAGAGTTTATATCTTACTGTGGAAACAATAAGAAATTATGGATGATGTGCATGTAATGATACATTATTATATCCTTTAATAAGTAGGATAATAACACTCAATTTAGCCTGAAGTTTTGGGTCATGAACATAACTTGTCAAGTTTCCAACAAAAAAAATGTGCTTTTATATAATGGATATTTTGCAAGTATATTGCAAGTAGAGGCATTGTTGAGATAAAGGACATCACAGCTATAGGTTCAAAATTTGTAATTATTTTCCCCATGAATCATAAATATTATTTCATGGATGTAGATAATTTTTTTGGGTATGTGTTATATTCCTTGCATGACTACCAGCACACATCATAAATCCTATCGACTATAGTGGGGGTGTCAAATGGGGGAAAGTCCCCCCTTGTGGAGGGGTTTTCGAGAAATGTCCTCAAAATATTTTTTGGGAGGTATAATTCTATGTATATTTGTGGAGGTTCCATCACATGGTTTTCACTATTAGTGGTTTTGTGGTGAGTGTTAGTTTAGCCCATGGTTTTGTAATTCTAGTTAATGAATTATAACTTTATATACAATAGGGTAAATAATTTGTGTTATATTCATATGATATATATTATATATATATATATATAAATATATATATATATATATATAGATATATATACACACACACACACTATAAAGAATAATATATTAAAAAATATTTCTAGTTTTCTTGGGTTGGGTTTCCAAGGAAAAATTTCTATGTTAGTGTGTCTGTGTGTGTGTGTTCTATTGTAGCGGCTACAACCACCCTCCAAAATTTTTCCTTAGTTTCGTTTTGGCGCCTCCCTACCAGCCATCCTTAGGAGCATGTCTTTCCTTGTCCTTTTTTTGCTGAAGCAAGAGTCAGTCCTTCTATTCAATTGTAAAATTACATAAATTACAACAATCCCAAAGGAGATGTGGGCCATAGAGTTAATTAGCCACACAAAGCCTTGGGCACCAAGCCAAAGGCTCAAAATTTGGGCCAAGGGCCCTCAAAACATAACTACGAGACCTTCAAAATACAATTATTCGCCGAGACCATTTGATTTGCCTGTAGAGATCTAATGGATGAGGCTCTATATCAGAACGAAAACATGTAAACTCTTTAATTCTTGAGTTGGACCTGATGAGGAAATAGAGAACTTA
Organism: Pinus taeda; assembly: GCA_000404065.3. NCBI lineage: Eukaryota > Viridiplantae > Streptophyta > Pinopsida > Pinales > Pinaceae > Pinus > Pinus taeda. Next base: position 8,999 of record APFE030997108.1, read on the forward strand.
ATAAAAATATTTTGGGTCCACCTGGGGGGATATCCCTTGAGCATGTAGTCTGTCCAAAATCCATCGATCCCAACCTTGATGTGAAACAAGCATGGAAGATAACACCGCACCTAGACCCAAAGTCAAATAAAGCCATCATTGAAGTTAATTTTGGGTCCAACAGGCATGGTAACCTCCTTGCAAGTTGCCATGCGAAATCCCTAGGGTTGCTTCAAATCTACCTAACTGCTAGCATGTTAAACAATCATCTGACAAAGCTAATTCAAATGTGATCTTCCTTAGAGAATTTAGTTTTCATGAAAAGACTTGTCATTTAAATTGACTCCCGCCTGATAACTTTGGGGATGAAGAGTTCTGGGTACAAATTCTCACCCTAAGACCAGATATCCATGCATTGCTTCACTATAAAAGATCAAAATTCCCTTGTATCATTTAGTCAACATCCTTCTTGTTTCCCATGCTTTGATAGAGCTCCCTGTCATCGCTCGCTTGTCTTAGACACTCTTCCCTCAATCTTCCTTGGGGGGTCTCTATCCAAGCATAAATTTTATTGCTCTTAGCATAGAGCACGCCTTCATTAGCTAATATGTCTGCTACTTTGTTAGTTGTTTCATGCACATGAGTAAAACTAAGGGTTCTCATGTTCTGTAGGTGGGATTGAATCCATTGATACATATGCTGAAGCCGCCAATGTCTTGATACTTTATCTGGAGCAGAGCCATAGCAAATTTTCTTGACCGAATTAATAATCAATTCAGAATGAGCTTCAATTATGGTATTATGGAGATTTGAGTCCCTCAAGATTTCTAGACATTGCTCAAGGGCCATAAGCTCTACCATATTGTTAGTGGCTTTTCCCAAATGGCTATAAAATATGGTTTTCATGAAACGCTTTTCATCTCTTATTACTCCTCCATACCCTGCCATACTCGGGTTTCCTTTTGAGCCCCCATCAATATTGCATTTTGAAAATCCCTGGGGGGGGGGGGTTGCCAGAAATCCTTATCAATAATTATATGACTTACATTCATGTTTTTTCCATCTGGGACAAGCCCCTGAAGACCCAAATGTAGTAGTATGTGCACATCTGTATCTTTAGGTTGGTCCTTAGGGGGTTTTTTAATGAGGGTCCCTACTGTCTCATTGAGCAGTCTTAAAATTTGAGCCATGATGTTTTTGGGGAGAACCTTTCCCGTTCTTGAATATTCTGTTGTTGCTTTTTTTCCAGACATCCCAAATTAGAAAGCTTGGAACTAAAGCCCAAGCCTTGTTGATTATTTCATTGTCAAAGAAATTTTTCCTCCACTTCTTCAAAGTACTGGTAATGCTACCCATGTCCCTGTCTGTTTGTCTGAATATTGATGCTACCCAGTGCCACAAGGTGGAAGTGAATGGGCAGAGGTTGAGTAGGTGATCCATAGTTTCTTCTTGTAATTCACATAGCTGGCATCTAGATGGACCGGATACCCCTCTTTTCCTAAGGTTTTCCCAGTTCATAAATTTTTTATGTTGCACTAACCACGTGGACAATTTGATTTTCATCCAGCTTTGGTTCTACCATAGGTCCTTCCATACCCCATTAGGGTTTGGATAGTCAAGTCCAAAGGATATGTGCTTGGGCTCTTTGAGGTTAAGGTTACCTTCATTGTTATTGCCCCATCTCAGCTGGTCTGAATCTGCTGATGTCAGAATCTTTCTCTATTCCAAAATGGTTGGTAAAGTTTTTGCCTATGCCTTCAACGGGAAGTCATCACTGCATACTAGGTTCTTCCATATTCTCCATTTTCCCTCTCTTCGTACCTGATCCCAAAAGTCATTTACCCTATATAACCCTTTGTTGTCAGTATCGTTCTTGAGATTGGCAAATTATTCTCTTAATAGTTTAGGTTCCTGTTGCCAGTTATCTTCCCAAAACCAAGCAAGGTTTCCATCTCTTATTTCCCAGAAACTATGTTTTTGAACAATGGCTATATTCTCCCAAGCTTTGTTCCAAATGTGGGAGTCGTTGATGAGTCCAGAAATTTTGATGTGATCCCTTTCTTGCCAATTGTTTTCATATTTCTATTTCCAAATTTTGGCCCAAGGTGAAGCCGAATCTTTTAGCCATCTCCACCAAAGTTTTGCCCCCAAAACTTTGTTAAGTATTTCAAGGTCATTAAGTCCCAAACCTCCTTGTGTCTTAGGTCTATAGATATTTTCCCAGGCTACCAAAGCCCATTTCCTTTTCTCTTCCACTTTGACCCAAAGAAAATATCTTTGGATATTTCTACATTGTTGCATAACTCCTTTAGGAGTTGGAAGGGCTGAAAACATAAAGATGGGGACAGTTTGAAGGACCGCTTTTGTGAGTACTAGTCGTCCTACTAAATTCAAAGACATGTGAGTCCATTTCCAAATTTTGTCTTGGAGTTTATTGTTCACAGGTTACCAAACTCTCTTGCTCAGAGGTCTGTCTATTAGAGGTACTCCCAAATATTTGGAGTGTATCATATGTATTTGAAAGCCTAGAATTCTAGATATATGTCTTTGAATAGCAATGTCTGTTGATATATGAAGATACCAAGATAATTGTAGACAAGGACATCAAGCTGAAATGGCAATGGGTGAATGATGCATTTGTAGGCACATTTTGGGAAGACCTCAAAGACCACCAAGTCTATGTGAACATCCACAAGTTCAACCTATATTAGATTGCATGTAGATATCCCCTACTCCCATGCGTGGATATGATACATTGGATCGTCTCACACACTAATCCTAAGACGATGACATTGAGCAGTGTCAGCGGGATGAAGATTACTACCTTCAGGGCACAGGATTATGATGAGATGTATAATATTTCTAAGACCGTGATCACCATGGAGACACCCTTTAGCATACCTAGCAGTAATGCCAACTCCAGAAATATCTTGAAGAACTGGGTGAAGGAGTTGGCTAAATTCAGGATGACAGCCAACTAGGTCTACAATACAAAGATATTACGGAAGGCATATCAATACTTGGTCCTCTTTGCATGTCAGTTGTATGGCCAAGAAAGCATGAAAACCTTCCCACAAAGTTGGGCGATCACGTTGCACGAATTGTCTAGAGAAGGCAAAGCATGCAAATGGTCCAAAATGTTGGCTCATCAGCTGAAGGAGCAGATAACAAGGGCTCGAAAGCCACCCAAAGTTATGCAAGAAGGAATCTACATGTCCACCTACATCTTGGATGCAATTTGTGCCTGTTAGGAGCTCCCGTGCTTGAAGTGGACATGGACACCGATAAAGACCTCTGTGAACACTTATTGTAAGATGTTGTTTTGAATGCAGTGCCAGAGGAGTTATCACATAGTTGTCTGATCATTTTGTCACCTTGGTTTACAAGATGATATTCAAAAGAGATCCACCCTGCATGTCGAAGATAGTAACGGAGGCACTGATTGACATAGTTGATTGGTATGCCTCACTGTGCAACACCTTCATATGGATGTACAGTGTGGAGAAGCCTCCGCATGTTCTACCGAAGTTTTCCTTGGAAAAACTCATCATGAAGAAAGTATCATATCACATCTTAGTAGGGTTATCAACTAGGCTGCACCAAAAGAATAAGGCACCTTGGCCCACTCTTCCATTGCAAATAAGTTTTTACAGGATACAAACTTTGAAGGATGCAGATGTCAAAACAGAACAGATGAATAAATATCCATTCGACACCCGAAGTTACAATCTATATGACTCGCATTTTCTTCTAAAAGACCACTGCATGAGGGTACAATTTAAATGGACCCACAGGGCATATCATTGGGCAGAGGAAGATCCATGGAGATATTGTTACAACTCCACTAGACTCAATGAACTAGTCTGCCTCGCTGTGGAATGGATAGCGAAGTAGCATCCTGGAGAGCACTAGAAGCAACAATAGAAGAGGTAAACATACCGGTGCATGCCGAATGCAAGAGGAAGGTTGTTGATGCCATAAAGGTAGAGAAAAGTTACAAGTTCAAAGAAAATAAACTCATGACAAAAGTAACTTTAGAGATTGAGGCTATGAGGTGATGATGCAACATGAAGATTAGGAAAACGTAGAGAACATAATAGAGAAGGAGTTGCATGTGCTGAAGCCAACTCAAGGAAGAACATGAGCTACATAGATGAGAGAATGAGTTACAGTAGGAATAGGTACAACAAGGGGCGCAACATGCACAAATGGATGAAACTGTGCTTGTACAAGTTATGGATCCATCCTAATAGCTAGCATGGAGTAGACAAGGTGAGCAGTGTTGTTGATCGCATGCAAGGGAATTTAGCAGCATGCATATCATTGTGTGCATGCATGTGATCCCACCCATTTGGCACACTAACCAAGGGGAAGAAAAGAAGCAAGTCCATCTGGAGCTGAACATGTATTTTGACAAGTTGACGCACACGGCCACTAGCACGTGCTTGGAGATCAGTATAGACACTATGCATCAACATGTTGCTAGTATGGTCGCACCCAGGATGACCATGCACATGCTATCAGACGAGTTGGATGGAGGAGACATATGAATGCACCCAGATGCAACAGAGGAAAGATTTCGCTTCAACAATATGTCACCATTGAGCGCATGGACACCATCACGAACGACCAAGCTTGGCATCAGTTCACCACCATTGACCATCACAAGGATGTCAAAGAGTTTGTGTCACTACAATAGTCCAAGTGTTAGTGATTTTTTGCATGGCTTTCTCAATCCATTTTGTCTCACATGGGTACATGTGCAAATTGTATGTAACGTCTTGTCAAGTGGAAGTTCAAGTGTCAATAGTTGGATGTAACAGTCATAGAGTAGATGAAGAGTCATGAGGGTAGATGAACTGTCACAAAGGGGAATGTCAAGGGCCAGCCCACCTTTTGCTATAAATAGTCCCTCATAACTCATTGTAGAGGCTTTTGGTCAACTAAGATTCTGATAGGGCACTCTTAGAGAGCTTGGACAATATTGTAATGAGCCTTGGCTTCTACACTACAGAGAGCTAGTATATCTCTTTGGAGGAGTAGGCGATTATGGTTGTAACGTTTCGTTGTTGGAACTAGTGGTTGGACATGAATGTATTGTATCACTGGAACTTACACTTCTTAATATAATAGAGCCAACACATTTCATGCATATGTTGTATTGTATTTTAGCTATCTTGAGTACTCATAATGATATATGTATCTATTTTCTTGTGCATGCATGTATACCTACTTTTGTATATGTGTGTATGAATCTTCCTGAAATGTGTTGTTAGTTTAACCATCACTTTGGATTGCTAGCTTACTTGCCTTCCAAGATGTGATGCATCTTTGCTCGTGTGTTCCCTTCTTAACTTTGTGCTAGGACAAGTTTCCAAGGGGTGCACTCACCTCACCCTCCATGTGTTAGAACCACTCATGCACCTTCCTTAACTTACTGCATATTTCACACCCTTTCTACCAATAGGGACATCTTGCCTCTGTGTGGAACTATGGTCAAGGAATTACTGTATGACCCACTACTGGGCCTCCTACACCAAATGATCTGAGGTCTAATGGTGACTTCTTACAGGGGAGATGCCCTGAAATGTTGGCAAGTCCAACACTGTCAACACTTCTGGTGCTTGAAGGAGGGCCAGATGACAAGCTATGTCCTCTCATCCTGTTTTGAACCCTTGCATATCTATGATGGAGTCTTGCACTCTTAAACCTCGATGATGCTTTTCGCATGCTGAACTTGTTACCATCTTGAGGGAGTTTTCTTTGTCCCTTCCCTACATACATGTATGATGGTGAAGGAAAAATGGCTTGGCCTGAGTTCTTACATGACTTCCTTGCCATGCTTGATGAGGAATATTGATGTTATGACAAACATGCTAGTTTGTTGCTTGCATACACACTTCACGAATCCTCACGTTGGTGGCTATGTAGCCTACTGGTTGACAACATGCACTCACTTTAGCACTTTTGTGATCTCATTGAAGATACTTTCTATAATTTTGATCCAGAATATCTTGACCAAAAACTGTTACAACAACGAAAGGCTCCTCATGAATTACCTATGGATTTTTGGTAGCGCTTCCATGATTTGCATCTTCAAGCTCTAAAGAGGCAGATGAAATTTCCTTATGTTTGGGATATATTCGAGTACTATCTTAACAAATCAATCCATCCCAAGAATAAGTATGAGCCCAAGCCTCACTCAGCATACTTCAATGATGGAGCTGTGTAGTCATAGACAAACACGATCACTATCATAAGTGGTTGTCGACCATTCCCTCATCAAACATCTCCACCAGTGCAGAGTGATGTGGGAGAACATGCACATACATATTTTCAGCCGTCACATCCACCCAACATCACTTCACTTAATTTTCCTGTAGATTTGGTTGCGAGTCCATCGAGTTGTCATATGCATTTTGTACCACAACCTATGTCTTCATACTCAGATGATCCTCCAGATGATATTGTCTTGTGTTCTTCCATTCTAGACTCTACCCTTGTTGTGAACGAGGATCAAGCCATAGACGGAGTTAGTTTTTCACAACCATCATGCGTTGTCATTCATGAATGGTATGACTGGGAGCTTGAGCCTCAACACTCGGCAAAGGATGACTCCCTTCTGTCGAAGCCTCCTTTTTTCTTTGCTGACATCTTTAGGGAACCTTCCATGCATGATTTCACATGTGTATCTTCATTGTTAATCACTTGCAAGACACCCCGGATGTTAGTCCATCATCCGAAAATGAAGAGGATAAATTATTAATTGAAAATCTACTTGACCTTTCATCTGCCTTTTCTGGAAACACAGAGGATGAATTTTTTTGTTTCTCATCTACCCCTCTGTTTGATTTATTAGATCACGAGGACACTGATAAAATCATTGATTTTTCTAATCGTAACTATCATGATCCATTTACTCCCATTTTCGATCATGATAATGATTCTATCACAATTGATTTTTTGAAGCCACCTGTTTATGGTGATCTATTTGACGATGAAGTCGAAAAACCCTAGATTATCAAGGAACTTCAGCCTGAGTTGATGGTTATGTTAGGCCATTACTGTCCTGAGGTTGGTTCCGCTTCCAATCAGGAAAATTATTAAATAGACAAACCATATAAACACACTAGGAGAAAGATTCTGGTTGGAGCCATTAACAAATATGAAACTAAACTGTAGGCTCCAAGGGCTCAGCTTGTCATTTGGCCCTCTTTCTAGTGCCAATTTTTTGATGGGCCAAAATGTATCGCCAGCAACTAAGGGGTCTCCCTAGTGTGAAGTCCCAATTAGACCTCACACTGTTTAGGATAGGAGCCCCATCCGCCATGTGGGCCCGGCTACCACTATGAATATTTTCTACTCTTGGTTATCAAATGAGAAGATGCCAGAGTGGGGTAAGAATGAAGTTCTCAGGCAGCAAAACAAAATCAACCCAAGATTGACAAGTTACAGAAAGAGGTGCAAACAAGTCACAACAACGATAAGAAGAGATAAATGATGAGAGGGATTAGTGAGCTAAAACTCCATCAGACATAATAATAGGAACATGTCAGAGATCAATGGAAAAATAGTTCACAATAGGCTACCAGCATGGCAAGGAACAAGAAAACATAGATTCGAAAGTGAAACATACATGCAACCACTGTGTATTAGTACATAATGTTGGATACCTATACCAATAGGTTTCATATTTCATGATTGGCAAATTCAAGTGCCAAATATGCTCTACTTTGCTGCTACAAAGATTCCATATTTGCAAGGAAAGACAAGGTGTGTACATGCCTTCATGCCTATTAAAGTTTGATGGATGACCCAACAGTCCAATCTGGATCATGCCATGTTTTCAATTTATGTTGTAGAATAGAGAAAGGAATCTGTCCAAACTGTTTAA
>APFE030997142.1:0-43962 GCA_000404065.3 Pinus taeda
ACCCTTCCACCTTGCAGCTTCAACTTTACTTTTCCCCGACCAATGATTCTAGCCTTCCTATCATCTCCTAAGAAGACCTCACCACCATCGTATTTCTCATACTCGCAGAACCACTCTCTATGGGGAGTGAAGTGAAAGGATGCACCTGAGTCAATCAACCATGCCTCATGATCTACATGTGTACTTGAAGAAGCCAAGTACACATCCCCACCTTCATCTGAGGTGGTTTTCGCCTCTGCAGAAGGAGCATCATCAGATCCCTTTCCTTTATCAGGAGCTTTAGATTTACACTCCCTTCTGAAGTGCCCTTCCTTTCCGCATTTCCAGCACACCACCTTTGTAGGTTTTCCTGGAGATTTAGATCTCCCTCTAGATTTAGATCTCCCACTCGATGACTTATTTTTGTTTCTGTTCTGGGACCGTCCTCGTACAGACAAGGCATCACCATTCTGGTTGTCCATAATTTTTCGTCTCATCTCCTCCGTCAGCAAGACTGAGAATATTTCATCAAACTGCAAAGCAGTTGCATTGCTACCTATTGCAATAACCAGACTATCCCACGAGTCTGGTAGAGAACACAACAAACTGATGCACTTATCTTCATCTGAAATTTTAATATCAAAAAATAATAACTGACTTACCACAATATTAAACGCATTGAGATTCTCTGTCACCGAGTCTCCATCTTTCATCCTCAGGTTATAGAGCTTTTTTCGGAGGAACAGTTTATTCACCAGAGACTTAGATTGGTACAAAGTCCCTAAATTGTCCCATAAATCCTTCGCCGTATCTTCCCCTGATACATTCAACAACACTGAATCTGAGACACACAATCATATTGTGCTTTTTGCCTTACGATCCAACTTCTTCCATTCTTCATCGGTCACTCCCGTTGGTTTAGTACCCGGATCTACCATGATCCACTGATCTTTATCCACCAACAGATCCTCCATCTTGAGTTTCCACAACTCAAAACTTTGACCATTGAACTTCTCAATCTCTATATTTCCGCTGCTCGCCATCTTCTTTCAGCACCAGAATCGATCTCGCAGATCTCCCACTGAACAGGGTCTACCACAGGCCCAAGCGAAACCCCTAAGCAACAAAGGCGTCCCCTTGAAGCCAAAACAACTCTGATACCAAATGTAGGTTTTAACCCTGTACAGAAATTACCTGCATACGAATTCTAAATCACAGGAAAATAAAAATGCGAGAGCATAACACATAAAAAACGTATACACAGATATTTCCCACTGGATCGCAAAACCAGGAGTACCAGCTTTTTTTTCATTATGTTCCTTTCAATGTTACAATACATATTTATACATGTCGAAGCATCCAATACCATGGACCAAAAACCATCGCGTCCAAAACAAAATGTGCGAAAATCATGCACAAAACCATATGTGGGTCCGCCCAACCGAACATAGGGTCCAAAACCAAAATTTTCCGGGGCGCTGCCCCTGACCCCATAAAGTGGGGTTACGGGTACCCCTCAAACCCCCTGTTAACTATGTGGAAAGAATATAACACAACCCAACAAAGTAAAGGCTTGTAGTTTCTCCCTCAACATGTTGCATAGCTTTTCCCCTTCTAAAGTACAAAGAGATGATTAATTTTCAAAGTTTTCTCTAGGCCAAATTCTATGGTTTGACACGGAGTGGGTTGGAGTTGGCCAAGCATAAGTCGATTAGATGATTTTTATGGGTTTCCCTTACTTCTTCTTCTAATTATAATGAACTAGGAGTTTGACTTTGTAGTAGGTGTTCAATTAAGTCATCCTCATCTTGATGTCCTCCTCCTATGGTTGCTTCCAAAGCATAAACTTGGTTATAATAAACCTCATCTTCTTCCTCCTCCAACCATAAAGGTAAATCATGCTCGAGGGAAGGTTGAGTAAGAGGGTATAGGATCAATTGTTCGGACATATCCCCATTCTTGATAGTCATTTTCCCAGCTCTGCAGCTAATCTAAGCATCAATTGTGGCCAACCATGGCCTCCCAAGGATGAGAGGGTAACCAATAAGCTTAGCCTTAGGGTGAAGAACTAGGAAATCTATAGGGTACTCCTAGGAGTCAATGGAGATCATCACATCCTCCACAATTCGCTCAGGGGTGACTGTGGAATAGTCTAAAAGTTGCAGAATTGTTGTGGTATTCCTAAATGACCCTTGGAGGTTGAGCTTGAGCATGGTGTCCTTGGTCATCACATTAATGGCAGCCCTAAAATAAATAAGAGTCTGTGGGACAATGGTGCCATTGATGTGCACATCTACTACAAGGCTTCTAGGGTCCAAATATTTTGGACATATTACTAACCTCAGCATTAAGTCAGAAAACTTCCCAATGACATTAATGGTAGGGGCATCCCTTTTTCTTCTTCCTAGATGCTTGAAGGACTTCTCCTTAATCAACTTATTGTAAATGGTAACATCTTTGGTTGCCTTGAGAAGGGGGATATTTACACATAGTTTTTTCAATTATCCTAGAAGTTCAGTTTCTTCTGGGGTAGGCTGGAAGGGTTGGGCTAATTTCTTAGGAAAGGGTGGATTTATTTTAAGGTTGCTTTCCTCTCTTTCTTTCTTAAACTCCCTATGTGGAGAGGGAGGTTGGTTGTTTGGGAGAATTCTCCCAAATATTAGGTTGATCACCTAGATGTCTACAAAATAATCTGGGTATGATCCCTCTCCACTGTATACTTGTTGAGCCTGCTTATTGTTCACGTTTGGATTTGGTTGGGAAGGAATCTGTGGTTGCTTGGGTGGAGCAGAGTGCAATAGTTGTAGTTGGGTAGGTGGTGGAGGCAATAGGATGGAACATTGTTGAATTGGGGCCTCCACCCCTAGGGTGGGGTATTCGACTGATTTTGTAGCTGAGCATAACTGGGAATTATAATGAAATGCCTAGGACCAAGGAGCGGGTGTAGACCAAGAAGGATGAATAGGGGGTCCCCAAGAAGGTATAGTTGTGGTTTGATTGGGTTTGTAATATGCATGGGATGACCCTTTCATACCTTACTGGTATGGTCTATGCCGAAGAGTTCTCCTTTGGTTGATGTAGCAAAGCTACTTAGTGACCCCTTCACCTCTTTGATATACATCTTTGAGTCTAGGTAAAGAAGCCCACTTGTCTATGGAGTGGCTTTCCTCACAAGCTAAGAAAATCTTAACATAGATGGACATTCATTCCTAGGATGCCTCTTGCTGCATCTAAGACAAAAGATGGCCAAGGTGTTTTTTGCTCCATCATGCTTCCTTTTGATGTTCCTAGTGTCCAATTGCAAGGAAAGGGTTTGCACCATATCGCTTTTGAAATCTTCTAGCATATTTCCAATTTCACCCATGATGGATAAGTTGGAGGATGATTTACTAGCCATAGGTTGACTACCGCTACCCTTTTTCTTGGCTACCCAAGAATGGCTTCTAAAGATAGTCTTTATATCCTCATAGGGTAATTGGTAGACATATCATGTTGTTAACATGTGTAAGGTATCCAGAAGATCTTCCCTTACACCTCTAAGTAGGACCAGCTTTAGTGGCTCAGGGCCTAATGTGCACCTGACCCTTTTGTAACTGAGTTAAAATCTTTCTTCATAGTCTTCTAAGGATTCATACTGGTCTATGGTCATCCTGAAATATCTTCTTTAGTATCCTTTGACCTATAGTAGTCATTATAGTTGTTGTTAAAATTTTGTTGCATCTGAGCCCAAGTTGAGATGCTATCTCCAGGTAAACCCATGAACCAATGCAATGCTACATCCTTGAGGGTAGATGGATATAGTTTTAACTTTTTCTGATCATTTGTATAGTCATAGGTTCAACATATAACAACAAATTCAAGTAAGAAATTTTCATGGTACTCTGTGGTAAGGCCATGGAAATGAGGTAGAGCAGAGGGGCTTATATTCCTCATCTTAGTGTCCCCTTTGGTGTCCCTGATTGGGTAGGCACTCTCAATTCTCTCTTTATCTCCTCTGTTATTTCAGTTATCATCCATTGGTTCAGTAGGAATGTTTATTCCTCTTCTTCTTCCCCTATAGGTTCTTCAAATATGTAAGGTTTCTCACCTAAAGGTTCTTCCAAATCACAGTCACCGAAGAAGAGAGAAGGTTGACTATTGGATGTAGTGGGGGTATTTGACAAGAATTGCCCTGAATTGTCCCTATTCCTATGAGACATGAAAGGAAATGTTTTTTGGGTTGGTTTTTGTAAGATTTTTTTAAAGCTAGAAAGTACTTTTAGAATGAAATTACTAATTGAGTGAAAACCACTAACAAAAAGACTACTAGCTGAATTGAAATTCTACTTGCAAAATGGAAAGGAAAGTAGGTAATGACACTGAAAGAAAGAAATAAATTAGATTAATTTTGTATAAATAAACTAATGGAAGAAAATTGAGGATAAGAAGTAGAAGAAAATAAATTTGGAGACTAGAAATAGAAGAAAGCAGTAAACGCATTCTACTTTGACACCTCCCCGGCAACGTCACGAAAAAGTCACGAGCCTAGGTATTGCAAAAAGAATGTTGCAACTCCTAGGGATATCATATGTACTTATCAACCTGAGGTTCATACAAACATGGAGGTGATAGTGCTATACGCACAATTAAAAGTGAAGGTCCTACTTGTTGTCACTGCTCATTTGGAAAGAGACCCCAGGGGTTCCAAGCCAGACTTCTATAGGGTCAGAAGAAGCTTAATTATTTGATGGAAGAAGAGAAATCTATTATATAAGAGAACTACTCTATTGCTATAATGAAGAAAAAAACATGTAATGGTAAACCACACCATAATCTAATTAACCAATTAAATAGCTATGCTAAGCAGAATTGATAGAACAATCACTAACCTAATGCTGCTATGTAGGTTGCAGAGGTATAGAGCATTAAACTATACTAAGTTGTAAGAAAAGGAAACTAAAATAAGTCTATTTTCAAGCAGAAGAGTAGTCAAAGATCGAAATTGGTAAAAGGAGGATGTAAGGATGTAGTAATGCATAGGGACCGTTGGATCGATCAATGAACATATGATTGATGGTGGAGATCATATCGTGGGTGATTTAGTGAATAAGCAAATGAACATGGTAATGAAATAGATGAGCAGTGAAGTTCTTATCGTGAGGAATTAAGTCAAGGGATGGATGGATAGGGTAACAAAGCAATGAACGACAGAGGTCTTATCACGAGGAATTAAGTCAAGAGATGGATGGACATGGTAATGAAGCGATGAATGGTGGAGATCTCATCGTGAGGACTAAGTCAAGAGATGGAAAAATAGGGTAACGAAGCGATGAACAATGGAGATCTTATTGTGACGATTAAGTCAAGAGGTGGATGGTAGAGATCGTATCGTGGGAAGAAAATGTGTGGAAATGATGGAGCAAGTTTTTGAAGGCGATAAGTAGTTTCTCGTGCACCCTTAAAACTATAAGTTGTATTTTGAAATTTCATGCAATTAGCCTAAATGAACGACATGTAGCACAAGAAAACCACTTTTCTCGCTTGCTCTCGGGTGGATAACATTCGTGCAAGAATCCGCGCAAGATTGTGTGATAACTATTGGATCAGGTGGAGTTGATCAACAATGGAGATCGACTAAGCTAGTTGGTGATTGGGTGATGCAATAGTCATTAGATCAGGCGAGTTAGATAGACAGTGGGGGTTTAAAGCACATAAATTTTTGAGGTGATGTGATAGTGGTCAGATCAGGCGATAGGTTCACGGTGGAGAATAAACCACATAAAGTAAGTGGAAGACTTCACGTGAGGCAATAGTTAGATAAACTAATGAATCAGACAGTGATCAGGAAAGTTTGTTGTGGATCAGATGGTGAGGAAATAATGCATGAAGAACGTATTGAAGGAGGTTTCAAATGAAAACACCAAAAAAACTAGTGAGGGTGAACAAGTAACTACATCAAACAACAAACTCCATAGCTCATGTGAGAACTAGAAACCTGTGTTTTTGGGGTTGTTGAAGGGTTTTTCCTCAATTCATGGTCCCAGAGGGAGGAGATGAGGCCGAGACACCTGTGGACAACCGTATGGTGATATTTTTCTCCTTGCTAACCTATTAATTGAAAGAGGGCACAAATGGAATTAAACTAAAGCAAATGCAGCCACTTAAGCAAATGAATAGAAAAAAAACATGAAGAATCTACACTATACTATTGTAATGAAAATGCAACTACTTAAACAAATAAATAGAAAACCAAGAATCTACTTAAGAAAATGAACAGAACTAGGAATCTATGATAGCATATATGTACAGTAAAGAAGAGATTTGGTTTCTTGGGTTGGGCCCTAACCCAAGAGCTTTAACCCTCTGAGTTAACTCATAGGTGGCTCAAAACAGAACTCATCTTTATTATAAAAACCATGGATTACAGAACAAACTATCGCAAGTCTTGTAGCTCAGAAATAAAGCAGAGTTATACAAAATAAAATATGAATCCTACTGAGGTCCTAAGCCTATCTATTTATACATTTGAGGTCTCCAATGAATTCCTTCAAATTAGGGAGGTTTGGCTCCCAACTCAAGAAATACTAGTTTATGTCCCTTTCACTTGCTTGACTATCTTCTAGTCCTCAAGGAGATGGTTGTTTGCACTCCAAGATGGTGGAGGAATATTCAAATGGAGGGGTAGTAAATGTGGAGTATTTACCTCCTATAATCACTCTCCCTTGTCCCATTCGAGTTTTTACCAAGGTCTTTGCCACAGTTTCTTGCTTTTATCCTTTATTCCTACATTTTTTCTTGCTTTTATATTTTATTCTTGCATTACATACACATTAGACCACAAAGTGAAATATCCAACTCTAACTCATCTCATAAACAAAATATGATCAAAAGTATGCAATAAGTTGTGAGAATAGTTGGTTTGACTAAGCTAGGAGGTGAATTAAAGCCAAATAAGGCCCATATAGTTGCCCAATGATGAGGCTTTTCACTGACATAGATCAAGGACATGGGTGTTACTTTCACGGGTCTCCCTATATAGACTCTCCATGAATTGCACCAAGGAGTATCTAACAATCTAAGTGTTAGTGGGTAGTGCGCGCTACTAGTAATCAGTGAAGTTAAAAGCAACAATCAACAGATCTTCATAGAGAAGACACATGAATTGAAGCAGAAGGAAGAACTTGTGACATGAAGCCAGAATTTAGAAGAAGCTATTACATAGGTCTATAATACGCTGCTAGAGCTTAACATTCCCACAAAGGCAGAGTCAGTAGAGAAAATTTCGAAGTTGGTCGCAGCAATCAGGGAATGAAAGGATAAAATTAGTCAAGTCTAATTTGAAATTCAATTTGTAGATCTCAGAGTTGCACTTGAAGTTGCAGCCGACCACTCCGCCAAAAGTCTGGAATAGTGAGGAGCATAAATCAAAGTAGGAATGACCACTGTGGACACAACAGTCAAGGATTCCACTGATTTCAATCTTCGATTGCTCTGCTGCTTGACTCCTTCCTGAACTTTGTTTTGTGTATCATTTAAAAACTGCCACTCCTGAGCTTTGATTTGGTTATTCAATAAAACTCTAACACTGTCCAATCATCGCAATACTCCTTCTATCCATAGTCAACCACCTTCCATCCACTTGTCACATCTACAGGAACAATTAAATTGCATGCTTAATTTTTCCAAAAAAACCAAGAAAGTGAAAACAGATTTAGTTTAGCTTCCTTTCTTACACATTAGTATGGTTCGATGCTCTTTACTTTTGTAACTTAGATAGCAACATTAGGTTAGTGTTGATTTAAAAATTTTGCTTAGCATAGCTATTTAAATGGTTAATTAGGATATGGTGAGATTTAGCATTACATGTTGTTTTCTTCATTACTGGAGTAGAGTAGCTCTCTTAAAATAGATTTTCTCTTCTTCCATCGGATAATCAAGATTATTATAACTCTATAGAAGTCTGGCTTGGAAGCCCTGGGGTCTCTCACTAGATGAACAAGTGACACTAGGCAAGACCTTCACTTTTACTTGTGAATATAACACTATCACCTCCAAGTTTGTACGAACCCTGGGTTGATAAGTAAAGCTCATAGCCCAGGAGTTGTAGCATCCTTGCTGCAATACTAGTGCTCACCACTTTTTGGTGTTGTTGCTGAGGAGGTGTCTAAGTAGAATGTGATTACATCCTTCTTTTCTTTTATTTCTAGTCTTCAATTTTCTACCATTAGTTTATTTATGAAAAAGTAATCTAGTATCTTTGTTTCTTTCATTTGTGATTATCTACTTTCATTTCCTTTCTGTAAGTAGAATTTCAATTTAGCAAGTAATTTGTTTTGTCAGTAGTTTTAACTGAGTGAGCAATTTCATTTCTGCAAAGTACTTTCCAACTTAAAAAAAAATAAAAATCTTGTAAAAGCCAACCCAAAAAAATTTCCTTTTAGGCCTCATAGGAATAGAGACAAATTAGGGAAATTCTTTCCAAATACCCCCACTACATCCAATAGCCAACCTTCTCTCTTTTTTGATGGCTATGAACTAGAGGAACCTTTTGGTGAGCAACCTAACATATTTGAAGAACTTAGAGGGGAATAAGAAGTGGAGGAACCCATTGTACTGGACCAATGGATGAAAACTAAAATGACAAAGGAAATAGAGAGAGAATTGAAGTTGGCTTCCCCATCAGGGAAACCAATGGGGACACTAAGATGAAGAATATAAGCACCTTTGCTCTACCTCATTTCCATGGCCTGGCCAATGAGAATCCTAACACTTTCATATTTGAGTTGTTTGTTATATTATGAACCTATGACTATACAGATGATGAGCATAAGTTAAAATGTTTTCCATATACCATCAAGGATGCAACATTGCACTAGTTCGTGGATTTACCTGGATATAGCATCAAAACTTGGGCTGAAATGCAGCAGGCTTTTAACAAGAAATATAGCTACTAATGTAGGTCAAAGGATACTAAAGAAGAGATTTTTAGGATGACCAATGGCTAGGATGAATCCTTAGAAGACAACGAAGAAAGATTCCATCTTAGTTACAAAAGGGCGAGGTGCACACTTGACCCCAAGTCACTCAATTTGTTCCTACTCAGAGGAGTAAGTGAAGATCTTCTAGATACCTTGCATTTGTTAGCAGGAGGGGATATCTACCAATTACCCTATCACATATGAATATTGTCTTTCAAAACCATTCTAGGGTAGCTAGGAAAAAGGGTAGGATTAGTCAACCTATGGCCAACATCATCTTCCAACTCATCCATCAAGGGTGAAATTTGCAATATGTTGGAAGATTTCAAAAGTGAGATGTTGCAAACCCTTGACTTGTAAATGGACACCATGAATATCAAAATGAAGTAAGAGGAAGCAAAGAGAGCCTTGGACATCTTTTGTCCTAGATGCACTGGGAGGTATCCCAAGAATGGATGTCCATTGAACTACATTGAGATTTGCTCGCTCTGTGAAGAAAACCACTCCACAGACAAGTGCACTTCTCTACCTGGACTCAAAGTTGTATAATGAGGAGCTAAAGGGGTCATTGAGATACTTTGCTACATCAACCAAAGGAGACCTCTTGGACCTAGAACATACTAGAAAGGTATGCAAGGGTCATCCCATGCATATTACAACCCCAACCAAACCACAACTATACCTTCTTGCAGACCCTGTGCTCATACTTCCTAGTCAACACACCCTCCTTGGTCCTATGCATCTCAGTACCATTCCCAACTAGCCAAAAAGTCATTTCAACCTTATGTTCTACCACAACCTCTTTGGAATACCACACTCCAGGGGTGGAGACCCAAATACAACAATGATCCAACTCTATTGCCTCCACCACCTACCCAACCACAACTCCTACACTTTGCTCCACCCAAGCAACCCATATGTTTGCCCAGCTAGATTCGAACCTGAACAATAGGTAGACTCAACAAGTATATAGTGGAGAGACATCATAGCCAGCTTATGCTCTAGAAATCAAGGAGATCAACCTAAGATCTGGGAGAATTCTCCTGGATAAACAACCTCCCTCTCCACATAGGGAGGTTGAGGAAGAAAGAGAGGAAAGAAAACTTAAATCAAATTCACCCTTTCCTAAGAGATTAGCCCAACCACTCCAACCTACCCCACAAGAAACTAAACTTCTGGGAGAATTGAAAAATCTATGTGTAAAGATCCCCCTTCTCCAGGAAATAAAAGATGTTCCAATTTACAATAAATTGATTAAGGAGAAATTATTCAAGCATACAGGAAGAAGAAAAAGGGATGCCCCTACCATTAATGACATTGGTTAGCTATCTGACTTAATGTTGGGGCAGGTAATATGTCCAAAATATTTGGACCCTGGAAGTCTTGTAGTAGATATGCACATCAATGGCACCATCATCCCACACACTCTGATCGATCTTGGGGCTGCCATTAAAGTGATGACCAAGGACACCATTCTCAAGCTCAACCTCCAAGGGTCATTGAGGAAGACCACAATAGTTTTGCAACTTGCAAACCATTCCACAGCCACCCCTAAAGGAATTGTGGAGGATGTGATGGTATCCATTGACTCTTGGCAGTACCTTGTAGATTTTCTAGTTCTCCAGCCTAAGCTAAGCTTACTGGTTACCCTCTCATCCTTTGGAGGCCATGGTTGGCCACACCTGATTATCACATTAGCTACAGAGCTAGGAATATGATCATCAAGAATGGATATATGTCTAAGAAGTTAGTACTATACCCTCCAGCTTAACCTTATCTAGAGCATGATTTACCTTTATGGTTGGAGGAGGAGGAAGAAGATGAGGTCTAATCGACCCAACTTTTTTTCTTTGGAAGAAACCATATGAGGAGGATAACGAGATGAGGATGACCTAATTAAACACCTTCTCCCAGGTCCTACTCCTAGTTTGTTACCATTAGAAGAAGAAGTAATGGAAACCCAGAACAATCATCCAATTGACTTATGCTTGGCCAATTCCAACCCACTCCATGTCAAAACCATAGAATCTGGCCCAGAGAAAACTTTGAAAATTAATCCATCTTTTTTTTCTCTCGAAGAGGAAAATCTATGGAACGTGTTGAGAGAAAACCTAGAAGCCTTCACTTGGAGTTACAAGCAAAAGAAGGGAGTACACCCCTCAGTGTTTACTCACCACATACACATCAAAGAAGGTTTCAATCCGGTCCAAAAACCACAAAGGAGGATGAATCCAAATCTTAAATATATAGTCAAATAAGAGTTGCAAATACTACACGATGCGGGATTCATTTACCCTATCTCCGATAATGAGTGGATCTCTCCTTTAGTGTTGGTTCCCAAGAAAAATGGTAAGTGGAGGATTTGTGTCGATTACAGGGAGTTGAACAAATCCACAAAGAAGGATCATTTTCCCCTACCCTTCATTGACCAAGTGCTAGATGGTATGGCAGGGAAGAAGTTTTTCTCTTTCCTAGATGGATTCAGTGGGTACAACCAAATCCAAATCTACCTAGTAGACCAGGATAGGACGACATTCACCTGCCCTTGGGTTAATTTTTCCTATAGGATCCTTCCTTTTGGCCTATGAAATGCTCTATCCACTTTCCAGAGAGCAGTTTTGAGAATTTTTTCCAAATTAGTACATGATGTGGTGGAAATTTATATGGATGATTTTACACCTTATGGCTATGATTTTCAAGAAGCCCCGACTAACCTAGGAAAAGTATTGCACAAATGCATTGAAATGAATCTATCTCTCAGTCTAGAAAAATGTGAATTCTTAATGATTGAAGGGACCATGCTAGGTCATTCAATATCTCAGCAAGGACTACAGGTGGACCCAAAAAATAGCAATCATCCAAAGGGTCCCATCTCCTTTAAAGTAGAGGGATGTCGAGACTTTCTTGGGGTTAGTTGGATACTACCGAAGGTTCAAAAAGGACTTTAGCAAGTTGGACTCTCCTTTATTTGGGTTGTTGGCCAAAGACTGTTTATATGGTGAAAAAATTGTCAAGAGGCCTTAGACATTTTAAATGGTAAGTTAACCGCTACACCAATTTTTCGAGGCCCAAACTAGGCCCTCCCTTTTCATATTCATGTTGATGCCTCACAAAAAGCCATAGGAGCAACCTTAGGTCAGGTAGAGGAGAAATTTCTCTATGCCATCTATTTCATCATTAAGAACCTGGCAAAAGTAGAGATAAATTATACTGTGACTAAAAAGGAACTCCTAGATGTTGTGCATTCATTAAGCAAATTTAAGCATTACATTACAGGCTACCAAACATTTTTGCATACCAACCATGATGCAATCAAATATTTAATGAACAAACCAGATGTGAATGCTATAGTTATAAGATGGTTTCTTTTATTACAGCCATTTGATCTAACTATTGTTGATAAGCCTCGTAAGAAAAATGTTGTTGCAGACTTTATATCTAGGATGAATCTGCGTGTAGGTGAAGAAAGAATTGTGGATGACCAGTTACTAGATGAGAATTTGTTTGCTATTTTAGTTCTCTCCCCATGGTTTGCTGATATAGCAGACTATTTGGTATCAGCATAGCTCCCAACAAACTTTCCCTCCAAAGAAAAGAGCAATATAGTCAATAAAAGCACCCCCTTCACCTATATTGGGGGAATCTTTTCAAACTTGGCCCAGATCAAATCTTGAGAACGTGTGTAAGAGAAGAGGAATTTTTTGACATCCTTCTGACCTATCATGATGGGACTTGTGGAGGTCACTTTGGAGCAAAGAGGACAACATTCAAAGTGTTACAAGTGGGTTGTTATTGGCCCACTCTTCATCGGGATGTGAAAAAGTACATTAGTGAGTGTGATCAATGGTAGAGGATGGAGAAGCCTACTCCAACAGATAAAATTCCCCTATAACCTCAAGTGACTTTCAAGCCATTTGACAAGTGGGGCATGGACTTCATTGGGCCTATCAACCGTCCTTCAAAGAAAAAATAGTACATTATTGTGTGCACTGATTGTTCAACTAAGTGGGCTAAAACCAAGGAAATTAAGGTAGCAACAAAAGAGGTGGCGGAGTTCCTAGGGGAGAATATATTCTACAAATTTCGGTACCCTAGAGAGCTAGTCATAGACCAAGGCAGCCAGTTTACCTCCAACATGATTGAATAACTTCGTAGCCATTACAAAATCAAGCATAGGACCTCCACCCCTTATCATCCACAAGCTAACGGGAAAGTGGAGGTGACCAACAGGGCACTAGAAAACATCTTAACCAAGGTAGTGAGAAGCAACAACAAGGATTGGGAAAAGAGACTAGTTGAGGCCACCTAGGCCTATAATACAACATGGAAGACCACCACTAGATTTACACCCTATGAACTAGTCTATGGGAAAAGGGCTTTGTTGTCCATTGAGTTTGAATATAAAACATTGAGGATGGCAACCCAACTAGATTTGGATACCAGTCACGCACATAAAGAAATATTGTTCCATTTGAATGGTTTGTATGGGTTCAAAACACAGGCCCTCCTACGTACATAGATAGTTCAGCTTCAGAGGAAGATCTAGCATGACAAACATATTAAGGAGAAGAAATTTCAAGAGGACGACTGGGCATTGTTATATGATTATAGGTATAAATACTTCAAGGGCAAGCTAATGACAAGATGGCTCAGACCTTCTGCGGTGGAAATATGCCATGACAATGGTTCAGTGCAAATCAAAACTATAGATGAAGAATCCATTCCATTGCTAGTTAATGGAAATCGATTGAAAATGTACATGAGGGCTTTATCAAAACAAGAGTTCATTGACAATATCAATAAGTTGAATTGAGGCTTCTGTGATCCATATCAAGTTTATGATAGCTAATATTATTTTAATTAATATTAAATCCATGCCATTACTAATTATACACGTTAAATAATAGTATAAATATTTCCTTTTCATGTCTAATCTGAATAATCTAGTTTAAATAATATAACAATAATTAATATTATCTTAATTATTATTAAATTCATTGCTAATATCCCTGGATCTATTAACACTTATTCCCATTGGATAAGCTTTACTGTTAAATTTTTATTAATGAGTTACACAAGCCATTAATAAGAAGATTAATACTATAACATTATTATAATAATAATAATATATCATTATTTTTTATTACTTTAGTTAATATTATATCCTTTCAATTACTAATAGTTATTATATGTTAACATTTCAATCAAAATTATGATAAACATTCCCTAAATGTATCCGTTTAACTTTTTACTTAAAATAACACTAGATAAATATTAAAATAATATTCGTTTTAACATAATAATAATATTATAGTTAAACAATTTGAATAGTCAAATATAGCCGTTGCTTGGTCAATTATAGTCGTTTGTCTAGTCCAACCTAATATAACCCTTTTTTAGTCAAGCCTAGCCATTGGATGATCTGCTCTCCCTATTGAATTTGTACCCATGATCTGATTCTTCAACTTGTCTTGACGATGAACCACTCTCGTTGGTTCGAAACGTGTCGACAATTGTATTATCATGTTATTTATGCCAAAAAGATTTTTCTCAATATCAATAAGACATTGATGATGGTGGAAAAATTTCTAGCTCCTCCCTCCTTAGGTCACTAAAAAAGAGAAAAAAGAATAAGGATTCAGGTGAAAACCTCCATGAGGCACTTGAGTCCTATCTTTGGGTTGAAAACCTCGTGAGGCGGCCCAATGGTGAAAAAAAATGAAAAAAGAATAAGAATATCCCTAGGTGAAAACCTTCCTTGGGGCGTCCAGGGCAAACATCTAGGGTGAAAACCTCTCTGAGGCAGCCTAGGTGTTTTTGAAAAAAGAAAAAAAACAAGAAAGAAAAAAGACATAATTGTTATTTGCAGGTGGGCGAGAAAGACGGTCGAAGAGCAAAGAGAAGATCCAAAGGGAACCCTAACTCACATATATTCATCTCCTCCACTCCTTACCATGCATCCCTCCATCAATTCCATTATTTTTCAACTTCATTGATTCAATTTAGGCGAAGACTGTGTTTTCTAAAAGATCCCCTATATTCCTATAGGATCCCCTGAAAACCTACAGGATGATACTGTAGGAATAATAGTGGCCTAGAAAAAACACAACAAGCAATCCAAAGGTGAATGGTAGGGTTGTTAGTTCCCCAAAATTCATTCTAGACATGATCTGACCCCCACATCATCCATTACCATCATCCCTTCACTCACCATTCAAAACAAGAGGAGATCAGTTTCTACCAGTTATGAAAAAAAAGAAAACAAAGGAGACTAAGAGAATTACCTAAATGTCCCTTTCTCCACAAACACTCTTACTCCCTCTATCCATTATTGCAGCATCCTCACAACCCCAGCCAACAACATGATTAAGAAATTTTAAGGGAGAAGTAACTAGAGGACATCTTGTAGGAAATCATGTAGCAGCATATCCCACAGAATAACAATCATCAGCTACAGGTCTTCACTAGGATGATCCAATAGCTCCATAGTAGCAACAACATCAAATATTTAGTCACAAACACCTACAAAATCCAAGAAACCATCAACATATAGAAAAGGAGGAATAAGAATGACCATGCAACAAACAAACAATGTATAACCTTTAATATTCGACAACTGCAGCATGACATTGATACCATAGGTAAGTATCCCTCTCAATCACTCATATGCATCATTTGATTGAAAGTTGTAAGGGTTACAAGGTAGTTGCTTTATAAGTGAAATGGTGGCCAGTTAACTTGTCCACCTTTGTTCAGTCATCACATACAAAACCAGATGTCCTCTCACACGTGGTTGTTGTAAACTCAGAGACAGAGGATGAGTAGGACAAGAAGAGGCTAACTATAGATCTACGAGGTGGGAGTTGATTATGAGGAAGCTCACCCCAAAAATCCATAAAGGGAAAAAAAAAAAAATTGCATGGATCCATGCATTCCACCTCCTCGAAACTCCCTCACCCAAGTCACTCTCATAACTCTGGCCACCCACCGGAAGAAAGAATCCATCGTTCTACAAGAGAATTTCTACAAGAGCATGGACATGAATTCCTATAGGAACAATATACAAGTGTAGTTTATAGGATACATATAAGCAGTCTACAAGATGGTAGAGAGGGGTTCAAGAGGGAATATCACTAGAATTGTCCACACCCATCATTCTAAAGAGGTAGGATCTAAAAATTCATCCCCATTTATAAGAAAATGAACTAGAAATTCTCTAAAATCTAGTGGATATAACAACCGTGGGAGGTGAATTACATACACAAGAAACTCTTTGTTCTCCTAAATTTAAAATTCTTGTGTCAAACCTCTCACTTCCTCCTCAAGCCTCATAACAAATATGATAGGAGGGTTTAATAGGAGAGAAACCACAAACACTGTGAGGATACAAAAACACCCCCAAGTGCTTGAAATATTTATAAGACACCAATGGATGGGGTTTTTTGAAAAATTCATAGGGTATCATGATGAGGTGGCTCAAGAATTTTCTCATTCCCTCACTCCACATAGCAAAATCCATGCCATTGTTATTGTTAGAGGGCTCACTATAGATCTCACCCCAGAGCTCATTAGTAGGGTCACCACACTTCCCCTAGGAATTCCATGGAGAAAATAAGACAAAGTAGATAGTCAGGTGGAAAAAAGGAAATTCTTTTTAGAAGGTGAAGAACCCATAGAGGAAAAAAATGGAGTAAGGAGGGACAGTCTACCACACCCACGGAGTGAGGTAGGTTACCAACTCATAAAATACATCTCATGTGAAGGTAGATACAGTGTTATTTATGGCTACCATTTTAGGATGCTTCAAGAATTAATATTTGGGGAAGAAACACCAGTTCACCAAAGACTCAACATACCCTATTTCTTGATTCAATCACTCATAGACTCCAGCAACAAAGTCAAGGAATGGAATTCCCAACAATTGGCTCGCCATGGGTTGATCGAGATCCTCATTCAGGATGCCCTCCAAAACCTCGATATCCCTATACCATGGTTAGTCTTCAGAGACTTACCAGTAGAGGGTGACATCAAAACCATCACCTATGATGTTAGTCCTTCTGCCAGTGAGGTGGAGGAAAAACAAGAGGAAGAATATACAAAGCTAGATGGGGATGAGATGGATGAAGAAGAAACTAATACAGAGGAACAAATGAGGAAATGAAGGAAGAAACTTATGGAGATGAGAAATGACACCAAGAGGAAGAAGATAAGAAAAACAAAGAGGAAGAAATAATTGAAACAGAAGGGGAAGAACATAAGGAAGAGTCACCTAGGGTGTCCCCAGACGCCCTTGAGAGGGAGGTAGCAGTGGCCCTCACTACTCTCAGCACCCTAGTCAAGAAAAAAATAAAAAAATAAGGAGGAAAAGCACTATATATTTCAGAACAAGAAAGTGCAAAAGAATCAAACAAGGGAACCTACAAATATCAACAAAAATCCCTATTCAGATTGAAGGTTCCCCTACACAAAGGGACAGAGAAGCAATCATGAGAGATCAACTTGAGAGGATAGCTGTAGGAAAGGGAAAACCAACTAGCATGTATGGCCAGCCTCGCCTTGGAGGCCATCTAGTGTAGGATGCCAGCTAAATCCTATGCTCTTTACCTCATAGAAAAATGGCTACAATTTCAAATTAAAACACTAGCAAAAAGGGGCGCCATGCCATTTTAGGACTACAGGGAGTTTATTGATCATTGTGATAAAAGGACAGTAGAGGATAGGGCCAAAATGGCTGAATTTTACTTCCACAACATGGCCCTCACAAACATGAATGTTTGGGATCCTAATGCTGAGCTAGGAGATCTACAATTAATGGATTTGGCATCATGGATGAACCATGATGAGTCAAGGGTTGTAGATATGAAAAGAATATAGGCCAGAGAGAGAAATGAACCTCTTTTAATCAGAGATGAACAATCAAATCCCATGGCCCTAATCAAGAACCATAATCTAATTGCAAATGATCCTCAACTGCCACCTAGATATCTTGTTGCCCAAGAGCAAGCAATTTCACACTTTGAGGATATTTTTAGGTTGTTAAGAGATCCTAGTATACATGCCAGCTTCAGGAGATGGAACACACCGCCATGCAGCTTAAAGATCAGAGAATATCACTCCCCTAAAAGGTTGGCAGGGGCACTAAACAAGACCCCTATGTATAATCAATCAATGAAAAGGTTGAAGGTCAATTGGATGGGCCTAAAAATCCACCCACCACTACTCCTAGGGATGCTAGAAGGGAGAAAAAAAGAAGAGGAAAAGAGGTAGTGGGAATAAGTGGAAAGGAAAGTAGGCTTCTATGAACAAGAAGAGGAGACCAGAACAGAGGCATGGATGTCAGAGAGGCTACTAGAGCCATGAAGGACATGGAAATTGACTAAGTTGCTCAGAAGATGAGTGAAACTTTCAGTAGGGGGTCATGATGAGCCTCATCATTGGGTAATTATATGGACCTTAATTCACCTCCTAGCTTAGTCAAACCAACTATTCTCACAACTTATTTCATACTTTTGATTATATTTTTTTTATGCGATGAGTTAGAGTTGGATATTTTGCTTTGTGGTCTAATGTGGATTTATTGAAGGATTAAAGGATAAAAGAAAGGAATTTTTTAAAATACCTTGGTCAAAACTCGAAACGGACAAGGGAGAGGAATTATAGGAGGTAAATCCTCCTCATTTACTACCCCACATTCAAATATTCATCCATTAGCTCAGAGTGCAAACAACCAAATGATGAGGACTAGAAGGCAGTCGAGCATGTGAAAGTCGAAGCACTAGCTTATCACGAGTTTGGGAGCCGAGCCTCACTAATTTTAAGGAAGTAATTGGATACTTCAGACGTATAAGTAGAGAGGCCTAGGACCTCAGTAGGATTCATATTTTTGATTGTAAAAATATACATTATTTTCAAGCTGCAAGACTTGTGATAGTTTCTTATGTAGTCCATGGTTTTGATAATAATAATGAATTTTTTTTTGAGCCAGCACTGAGTTAACTCAGAGGGATGAAGCTCTTAGGTTAGGGTCCAACCCTAGTAACCAAGGCTCCTCTTTATTTTACATGTATGCTAGCATAGGTTCATGGTTTAAGTAGCCGCATTTCCATTACAACAATGTACAGTAGATTGGTTGTGTTTTAGTTTGCTTCCATTCATGCCTTCTTTCAGTTAGTAGGTTAGCAAGGAGAAAGAGATCACCATAAGGTTGTCGACAGGTGTCTTAGCCTCACCTCCTTTCTTTGGGACCATGAATTCAGGAAGAGACCCTTCAGTAACCCCAAAATGAAAATTTCTAGTTATCGCATGAGATTTGGAGTTTGTTTCCTTTTTCAGTACTTGGTTCATTTCATTGTCATCTTTCTCCATAACTCTTTCTGTAATAAGATCTCACAAATATTCTCATTTCCTTCGAGCACAAAATTCTTAAGCGGAAGCTAATAAAATATGTCTTAATTATATTATACCCATAGATTTCCTTACCATCTATTCCACAACAAACCTAACCAATCACCATTAAGCCACATGTCACATAGCTGGCATATTCATTTCAATATTTGACTTTATGCCCTTCAAATCTCCACTGTCAGTCTACCTCACTTGATCCAATGATTATTGCATCACCCACTTTCCAACTAGCTTGGAAACTCTGCGCCATCGATTGTCTCGCTTGATCTAATGGCTATCATGCAATCTCGTGTGGATTCTTGCACGAACGATATCAAATCAAGAGCACACAAGAAAAGTGATTTTCCCATGCTACGTGTCACCTAATTAGGCTAATCACGTAAAAATTAGGAATTCCTCTTACATCTTTGAGGGCGCACGAGAAACTGCTTACCACCCATGAAGACTGCTCCATCATTCTGCGTGTTTTCCACCCTTCTGCCAACATGTGACTTGATGTGATCCATCCATCTATTTAGTTAATCTCTGCAATAAGATCTCTGTCACTCATCTTTCGTTAGTCATGTTCATTGATCGATCCATCCATCTATTCACTTAATCTTCGTGAAAATATCTCTGCCACTCATCTTCCATTAATATTGTTTGTTGATGTGATCCATCCATATATTCACTTAATCTCCATGATAAGATATATGTTGCTCATCTTTCGTTAATCTTGTTCATTGATTGAACCATCCATCTATTAACTTAATCTCCTACGATAAAATTTTCGTCGCTCATCTTCCATTAATCTTGTTCGTTGATCGATCCATCCATCTATTCACTTAATCTCTTGCAATAAGATATTTGCCACTCCTCTTCTATTAGTCACGTTTGTTTATCCAACTAATCCAATGGTTCCTATGCACTACTACTTCATTACGTGTCCATTCCATTGATTTCGATCTCCAATTGCTCTTCTACTTGAATCCTCCCTAAACATTGTTCTGTGTATCATTTAAACGCTGCCACTCCTGATATTTGATTTAGTTATTCAATCAGACTCCAACACTATGATGTCATCACAATAATCCTTGTAGCCATCCTCAACCACCTTCCATCCACCTGTCACATCTACAATAACAATTAAATTGCACTCTTAATTTTACCATAAAAATAAAAAAAATAAAAATAGATTTAGTTTAGTTTCCTTGCTTACACATTAGTATGGTTTGATTATCTTTATTTATGTAACTTAGATAGCAGAATTAGGTTAGTTTTGATTAAGAAATTCTTATTAGTATAGTTGCTTAAATGGTTATTAGGATATGGTGTGATTTAGAATTACATGTTGTTTTCTTCACTATTGCAGTAGAGTAGCTCTCTTAGAATAGATTTTCTCTTCTTCCATCAAAGAATCAAGCTTCTTCTGACTCTATATAAGTCTGCTTTGGAACCTCTGGGGTCTCTTACTAGATGAATAAGTGACAACATGCAGGACCTTCACTTTTACTTGTGCATATAGAACTCTCACCTCCAAGTTTGTACGAACCTGTTGAAGCCTCGAAAATTGCTGCAACAACATGGGGGAGACCACCCGGTCAGGACCTTGGTTAGCAGCTCCTTTTCCGTTTGGAATGGTGGTTCTGACTAGTTCAACTAGGTCCAGTTACCTTCTCTCAATCTCCAATGGCTTCAAAATATGACTTTCATTCACCAATGGAAAAGAGATATCAGATCGTCCTTCTAGCTGATCAGGCAAGACAGTGATCCTTAAGCTGATTTAGGGCTCAGCCAATCCATTACTAAAGTTTGCCTCTTTGGGAAAAGGACTTAAAAGAATGTAGAATTTACTCTAAATGCAAACTTTCTCTAAGATGCAAGCAAAAAGAAACTATCTTAATCCTATCTCAATTAGGCAAATATAGATCTAACCTAACCAAGAGTAGGTATTTAAAATATTGAGATTTAAATGTCTTGTTTATAATGAATATCAAGTTAATGAAATAGTTCAATTAACCAAAATTATGGATACCAAACACATCCTATTGAGACCCTTTAACTGAAATAATCAATCAACAACACTCAGGAAGAAGTTCACAAAGTGATATTGATTAGTTAACCAGTAACTTGAATTCTTAGATAATAATATGCGGAAGAATTTCACAACATATCACTATTTATTAATCCAACACTAAAAGAAAAATTTATGAGTAAATAGTTACTCAGAAATCATAATTCAACCCATAAGAGCAGAGATAAATAACAACAAAAAATAGAAGCAAACTACCCATACCGACAAAAGTGCACAAATCTGTAAGTAAATTGACACCATTCTTGTTATCATAAAATGAAACCAGCTTTGTCATTTCTCCAGCTTCGGTCTCAAATAGTCCTTTACAATGCCTGGGCTTCTGCTTTCGAAAGTAGAGCTACAATAGTGCAAACTCTGTTCATTATACATAACTCAGGATGTAAAAGAAAAACCTCAATAATCTCCAGATCTGATATTCTACTCCTCCCACCTACAAATCTAAATCCCTATTAGGAAAGTGCTTTTAGAATTTCAGAATTGCAGAGGAGAGCCGCCTTTATTACATTCTGCAATATGCTATTTATAATATTTGCAAAGGAATTCTTGAAAGGAAAGTTTGTTGAAAAGAAATTTGTCCAGTCCAATTTTATTCGCTCAAAATTTCAATATTTAATTGTTGGAGCATTCTCATTGATTGAGATCTTTTTCTCCAAATCTCTTCTACTGTTTTCCTGCAAAAAGAAATCAAAAAGAATTAAAATGTAACAATACAATTAAAATACCATTTCTGGCATTAAAACAAATCCAATAAAATTCTATTTAAATAAATAAATGAAAATAAATATAAATTGTCTATTGATGCCTGGGATGGTTTAATTGGCCAAAGATATCATTAATGAGTGAATATACAATTAGAAAAGGCTTAGGACAATTAAAAATGCAGAAAATGACTCAGAGAATTGATCTTGTTTTAGAAATTCGGAGCTTCATCTTCTACATGACTTTTGATTCAATTAATGACCAAATCTATTAGTTAAGCCCCCTCAGAAATATTCTCCTTGATTTTATCTTTCCAATGAGACGTCGTGGGCCTCATTTGGCCAAGTATAACTCAAACTATGAGCTTCCAAAGCTGATGAGTCAAATCTGGCCTAAATCTAGAAATTATGTTGCTGGGCTAAATATTATAATTTTTTATTAAAAATCTAATCCTGAATTAGTATTCTAATTTTTAATATTTAATACCAATTTAATGGTTAATAATAAACTAACTAACTATTTAATAAATTGCTTATTAATCTAACTAATAATTAATTTTAATTTAATTGAATTAATTATGTATATACACACAATTATTTTAATTAAATTATTTTTTTTTTTTGTAAACTGCGGAGGGACTACTTCTTCTATTTCATCGAGTCAAAATCATTACAAAAAATGCGATGACCTCAACCCGCCCAGGGGGAAACCAGGTATTTTTGGCCATCTTAAGTCTTTTAACGCCATCCAAAAATAAAACACCTTGAGTCTATTCGTCGAGGCTATATGCACAATACATTCAAAGAGACTACCTATTTTCCCTATCTTCCTTCTATATCCAACATTACAAAATTTGATGATCAAACTAATCTCTACAGTCTTCATATAAAAACAAAAAGATGAGGACAACAAGACTATGCCTCCTTGCCTGGCTGCTGGTCCATATCCTTCTTAATATCAGGGTGGCAGTGCTTTAGCTGTTGTTGTATTTCGTCCGTCCTTCTCTCTTGCATGAGAAGGGTAATCTGAATATTCTTCAGCCCCTTCTTAAGATTAGGAATCCCTTGAGAGAGCTTTGCCATCTCCATTTCTACTTATTCCATGGCTTTGGCCAGTAGCCTCTTCATGACCCAGTACACATGCAGTGATTGTTTATAAAGGGTCATGCGACCTTTCGTGTGGCCCGGTTCCGGTAGAAGATAGACCCAATCCTCCATTTCTGGGTCAGATTGGTCCTGCATAGCCTCCTCTTCTAAATGCTCTATAATTCTCCTGAATCCTTTATTGGTGTTTTGGTAGTAGGCCTATTCAACAAAGTGCACTTTCTTCCCCACTAAAGCCCTGGTTTTCCTTTCATGAGATGGAGCCTCCTCCTCCCTTTGGCTCCTTGTTTTTCCCCTGCCCCTACCTCGCTGTCCTCTGCGACCTCCCCTACCCCTTCTTCTGCTACCCTCTCCTACCACAGTCCGCCTACTCGGTCCATATTCGCTGCCTTCTTCCTTAATTCCTCCATGCCCGCGTCGTCTCCATCCTTCATTCTCCCATAACGCCTGACTGCCCTCTATTTCAGCGGCATCTCTTCCTCCCCGTTTAGCCCATGGCTGGTGGCAATTGTCCTCATTTGAATCGAACAATTCCACCTCCTTTCCACTAAAATCCAAGACCATAACTGTGTCTCCAGCGTCCTGCTCTAGCGCTTTTCCTTTATCCTTGGAGCTCCACTTATTGTCCCCTTCATTGGCCGCGGTCTCCCTACTTCTCCCTCGCCTCCTAGTTTCCATCCTCTCCTTCGTCTCGGCTCTGCTCTCCTTACCCTGCTTCTCTCGGCCTTCAGGACTTGTGCTACTCACTAATCTCCTCTTCTCACTGATTCTTCGAGCCTCCCAGCTGTTCTAGTATTTATTAAGCCATCCGCCTTTGTGTGCCTTCATTCTCCGCCACTCTCTTGCAATGTGGGCGTAATCCTTCTGCCACCTGTTCCTACGATCACCGTCCCTGTCCTGTCGTTCCTTGCTTGAGCCTGCAGACTTGCTGTTTCCATCTAATAGGCAGTCTCGATCACCTCTCGTCCGCCCTATTCGCCTGGATCTCCAGCTTGAGGTGTGAATCCTCTTAATGGCCCGGCTGCTTCGGGCCATCATTACCTGATCTTCTCCTGCAATGGAGATCATTCCCTCCCGCTTGTACTTCAATCCTTCGCCCACCGTCCAGTTCACCCCTATCGGGGGTCTCTTGTACTCATTCATGTTGATTCGTAGCTGTCTCATGGTCTTGATTTGTTATGATGACCAACTCCTTCCACCTCGGTTTCTCCATTTCATTCTGCCAACTGCTATCCACCTTCCCTTCTGGATCATTACTCCCCCAGTTGGCAAGGAAATCTGCCGCCCTGTTTCCTTTCCTCCTATTTTAATTAAATTAAATTAATTATATATATTTAATTAATTAATTTTAATCATATTAAAATAATTTAATAGATATTATATTATTAATATTCATTAAGTATATTAGCTTTTTAACATGTAAGTATCTCTTTCAAAACGGATGAAGAATAAACCAAAAGGTAATTAAGCTAAAGTTAAAATCTCCCTCACATCACATGTTTCTTTTTCGGTTCAAGTGTTGGTTTATGCGATAAAAAATATGCGAGAAATATGTTTTGCAGAATGTAATTTCATCGCATCGTATGAAGGTTAAGTTGGGTTGTATCAATTGAGGACTCTGATACGATGGAGAGATCACATTGAGATTTAAACACGTGGTACTGTAAACTTTAGTTAATGCTTGAGGCCTTCATCACAAATCGGCCATCAGGATCTGAGGGCTATTGGGTTTTAAGAAAATGCATCATTTGAAAACCCGCAATGCGATCTTGCAATCCGAAAAATATTTTTATTTTATATATATATATTATAATATTTAATATTTAAGTTTTAATTAATTATATTATATTTTATTATAATAATTAATTTAATTTATCTAAAATTTAATATTAAAAATCAACTTTTTATTTTTATTTTATTTTAATGATGTTTGGTTTAGTTCTGAAATTTTCTAAAGCCTAATTTGCCTATCTAAACTACAGTTATTCCAAAAATAAATAAAAATAACAAAAATAGCATTTTTAACCGAGACTAGGTAAATGATAGGACTTCAAAGGAGTACCATTTTTAAACTAGTTGACCAAATGAGGCGAAACAAGTGTCAACGGGAAGCTTATAAAAAATTGATTATAACAAAGCAATCAAAACAAGAATTCAAAGAAAATGAAAAATTAACAATCGCGTAGGATAATCAAATAAAATAAAAATCTTAAAAGGTGCTTAGCCAAAAAAAATTTAGAAAGGGTCCCCATTATATTGAAGTGAAGACATCAATAATGGGGGGTTGTGTTTTTATCACAACAATGGCAACACAGGGGAGAAGAACCAGTTATCTCTGTTTGATATGAATACGATTTTCCTAAAATTAAAGTAAAAATAATTAAAGAAGAGAGAATCATGATTGACATGCTTGACTAGGTTCATTAGTCTGAATAAAAGGAAGAATCATCTAACTGTAATTTCTCTTAAAATTCCTCATAAATTAAAATATTTCAATATTCTAGATCAGTCCTTAACTAGTTTTAGAGATAAGCCAGGGGTCACTTTACAACCTATCTTTCAAAATATACTCATTTGTCACGTGTAGAGCCACTGTTGCCAGCAAACATTTATAGTCTCGACAGGGTTACCATTTAATCATCAATGATTTAGAATCCCATCTCTTTAAGAACTATTAACTTAGAGATAAATCCATCTATATATGGTTTTTTTTTTTTTTTTTTTTTTTTTTTTTTTTTATTATTATTATTATAAATCTTAAAAGCCATTGTCTTGGTTTGGTAGCGAGATAGTTGACAATGCCATTCACTTGTTATAATTGGACTAAACAAGCTGGCTCATGATGAGACCTCTTATCTTTTAAGTTTAAATATATCTCTGGATTATACTCTAGAAAAATAAGACTCTTTGGGATAGGGAGAATTATTGGCTCATTAAGAGTTAAGAATGATAATTTCAGAGTTAAAGGTGCTTCACTGTAAAGTGTCTTTACTTGGTTAAAAATAACTTTTCTTAACTAAAAATAGAACTTTGAAAGATCCTAATAAAATATTGAAATCTCAAAATGATGACAATTTTAATGAAAATGATTTTTTCAAGATTTTATGGTACTTTGCCAACTTCTCTAAATTGGTAATCTGTTCCTTAAGTATGTCTACCTTTATAATAAGAAAATCAAACTTTATTAAGAGATTTTAAAGAAAAAGCTAATAGGTGACTATTAACAATTTTTTCTCCATGTATGCCAACCATAGTTAGGTAACATAAGGCCTTCCATATAAACCATGGCAAAGTCACCAAAAACTGAAAACCAAAGAAAATAAATCTTATGCTAAAATGAGAAAAGAAATCAGCAAACCAAAATAAAGATGAACAAATTTTAAAAGTGGAAAGGAAAATCCAAGTTTCAAAAAATAAACTCAAACAAGAATGTTTATACCAATGTCTCAATCAATATGAAGAAAAAAAAAATAATCATGTAATCATTCCTTCTTATGTCAAGATTTAGAAAAAACATACCTTGCAGGGTTGTAAGTGTTTTAGGCTTTTAGATAGCAGTGACGATAAAATTTAGCCACAATGAAAATTTTCTATCTGATATCAATCTTCTTGTTTCAAAGCATCATCTTAATTATTTTCTAATAAAAATAGGATGCTTAAAGAAACAAACTAAAGGTTCAGAAACTTCCTGGTGTAGCTGTTTCGATGAAGATTACTGTTGTTTATTGCAATAAAAACAGGAGAAAAGTATAGGACTTCCAAAATATGATCCGGTAGAGGATTGAAAGTTTTTTATGAAGAGCTGCAAAACATATTTATATATCAAAAAAACAAAACTGAAACTAAAGTAATGAAATGGAAATTAATGAAAATAGGTACATGAATCTTACCATTGGATAATTGCTTTTGATCTTACTTGAAAGGTATCAGTTTCTCCAAACTAGTTGACTTCTTAACATTAAAAACATGAAGAAGTCAAACTACCTAAAATCCTATGACACAAAATCATTATTTATTTTATTTACACTAAAGTAAGTAGTAAAATGAAAAAATGGAATGTTTAGTGCTCAAGGGAATTGAAATTAAAACCAATGCATCAGAAATGAGAATGAGAATTTGCAGTAATGACCTTTTCTCAAAATATTATAAGTTTCATATAAACTCCATGATTTTGTAAATTGTCCAGAATCAAAACCAAATCCAAGATGATAAAAATTTAAATATGAATATAGAAAGGTCTTGAATTTCTTATTTAATTATGGAATTATAGATTTAAAACTGAAACATATGAGAAATCAAAATGATTTAAATATGCTACAAATTGGTCATTTAACTGCTCTCTTACCATACTGGTTACCCAAGCTTGCTTTAAATTAACACATCGTCGTATTGGATGATTCACGTCATATGTTTCTTTACCATGCTTCAAGTTTAATCAGCAAGACTTCACCTTTGTTGCTATGCCATATATCGATTAAATGTCAATGGCTTAGAGGCATGCATTGAAAACTATCGCATCGGAGGCTGCGATGGAAATTTTCCGATAAGAACAAGCGATGAGAACATGTGCAATGAAATGAAGCGATCACATCATTAAAGATATATTGTATTGGAGATCGGGGAATATTAACATTGTGGTTCCCACATCGCACAACGCACATCGCATATTCGGAATTGTGATGTGAGCATAAATAAAAATGTGATGAAGCAATTATGATATCGGCGATGTGATAGATGACATGTCTAATTGGCGGTCAACAATCGTAAGCACATGAAGTAACAATTCTCGATGTGCCGATATGCGACGAAGAGTGGACCCGATAATTTTATGATGAAAATTTAGTAACATATCGGATCGGAGACATCAGCCCTTTAAAATTATGCCCCTACTTTTATTGCAATTGGATGGACGTGATATTTTATAAGCTTGATTTGAATTTTATGTCGGGTCTGGAATTATGTGGTTATCGCAATATCGGTAAAGTCATTTGTTGGAGATCGGAAATTTATGGTAATGGAAGTATTTTCAATTGTAAGCCTCCGATATGCGAATGCGATATGGATGATGTGATTGACGAAGATGAGCAGGCTGAGAATATTGCAAACATTTTCTCTAAAGTATCAACAATACAAAAATCAAGTTGAATACTATGATATTGCTTGACATTTAAATTGGGTTTTCTGATGGTTGAAAGCAAAGTTTAAAATGTTCAAATTCTAATGAATCAAAAATAAAATTTCCCTGAACCTATTGTAAATTTAAAATGGGTTTGCTGCTTACTTCACGTTTTGAGAAAACAAATGAAAATCTGTAAATAAAACAGAACAAGAATAAAAAATAAACTAAGGAAAAGATAAACTTAATAAGGGATGAGAACAAGCTCGTAAATGCATACCTTGAAGGAAATTGTTTGCAGATCTTACCTCACAAATCTTCAAATCTTTCCTTGGATTTATCAAAATTATGGATTCGTTCAACATCATCATATTATTTATTCTAAATCGGAGTGTGCAATTAGCCTAAATAAAATCTGTTTATTCATGTTCAGGAAATCTGAAATTTACCAAAATTAAATATGAAAATAGTCTTCCCTTTTGAATTGAAACAACAATTTATTACCTCTGCTCATTCCGAATTAATCTTGAGAAAAATCTGTATTGTTATAGTGACTGTTCAATAATTCCTTTAGTAAATAAATATGATGTGTTTTACAACATCAGAAATATTTTCCAAGATTTGTGAAACCTCTTCATCACAATATATTTCCACATCCGAATTGGATTTCTCATTTATATTAGAAGGGGATGGAACAAAGCTTGAACTAATTTCATATGGATCAGGAATAGGAGGAATAGAATAATTATGTTCAAACCATCCTAGTGATTCTTCTTTCATAGGTTCATCTTTGACATTAAATTTTAAACAATTCAAATGAAATCGAATATTAAAATCTCTAACAGACTCATTTTCATTTCATAGATATTCAATTTCATCACATACCTGATCATAATCATAGCGGTCAAATTTACAAACAAAAATTGTAGCAAATTGATCCCAGCTATGAATTGAGGCAACTGGAAGAGTTCTACACCAGTTCCTGGCTTTTGCCACAAATGTGAGAGTAAAAATTCTGCATAAGATGCCTTTATCAATTCCTTGAAAGTCATAGTTTGAAACATTTTGAATAAATTGAAGGACATGATTAAAAGCAAAATAATTTCTCTCACCATTGAATTTTACCTGAGACAAGAGCCTTACCACTTCGGGTGGAATATTGGAAGATGCACGTCCATGGATACAACTCCAAATTGGAAGTTTAAGAGGAGCCATTGTAATTAAATAAAATGTTAAAATTGAAAAGACTCCAACAGACAACAAGTTTCATGCCCTCCTTCTAGCACCATTATGTTGAAGCCTCGAAAATCGCTGCAACAACATGGGGGAGACCACTCGGTCTGGACCTTGGTTAGCAGCTCCTTTTCCGTTTGGAATGGTAGTTTTGACTGGTTCAACTAGGTCTTGTTACCTTCTTTCTGTCTCCAATGGCTTCAAAATATGACTTTCATTCACCAATGGAAAAGAGACATCAGATCGTCCTTCTAGCTGATGAGGCAAGAAAGTGATCCTTAACCTGATTTAGGGCTCAGCGAATCCACTACTAAAGTTTGCCTCTTTGGGAAGAGGACTTAAAAGAATGTAGAATTTACTCTAAATGCAAACTTGTTCTAAGATGCAAGCAAAAAGAAACTATCTTAATCCTATCTCAATTAGGCAAATATAGATCTAACATAACCAAGAGCAGGTATTTAAAATATTGAGATTTAAATGTCCTGTTTATAATAAATATCAAGTTAATGAAATAGTTCAATTAACCGACATTATGGATACGAAACACATCATATTGAGACCCTTTAACTGAAATAATCAATCAACAACACTCAGGAAGAAGTTCACAAAGTGATATTTATCAGTTAATCAGTAATTTGAATTCTTACACAATAATATGCAGAAGAAGTTCACAACATATCACTATTTATTAATCCAACACTAAAAGACAGATTTATGAATAAATAGTTACTCAAAAATCAGAATTCAACCCATAAGTGCAAAGATAAATAACAACAAAAAATAGAAGAAAACTACCCATATCGACAAAAGTGCACAAATATGTAAGTAAATTGACACCATTCTTGTTATCATAAAATGAAACTAGCATTTAAAACAATAGTATTCGAAATACCAATTTATTAAATCCATTTCTCCAGCTCCAATAGTCCTTTACAATGCCTGGGCTTTTGCTTTCAAAAGCAGAGCTACAACAGTGCAAACTTTGTTCATTATACATAACTCAGGATGTAAAAGAAAAACCTCAATAATCTCCAGATCTGAGATTCTACTCCTCCCACCTACAACTCTAAATCCCTATTACAAAAGTGCTTTTAGAATTTTAGAATTTCAGAGGAGAGCCACCTTTATTACATTCTGTTATTTATAATATTTGCAAAGGAATTCTTGAAAGAAAAGTTTGTTGAAGAGAAATCTATCCAGTCCAATTTTATTCCCTCAAAATTTCAATTTTTAATTGCTGGATCATTCTCATTGATTTAGATCTTTTTCTCTAAATCTCTTCTACTGTTTTCCTGCAAAAAGAAATCAAAATGAATTAAAATGTAACAATAAAATTAAAATACCATTTCTGGCATTAAAACAAATCCAATCAAATTCTATTTAAATAAATAAATGAAAATAAAATATAAATTGTCTATTGATGCCTGGGATGGTTTAATTGGACAAAGATATCATTGATGAGCAAATCTGCAATTAGAAAAGACCTAGGACAATTAAAAATGAAGAAAATGACTCAGAGAATTGATCTTGTCTTAGAAATTCAGAGCTTGATCCTTTGTATGATTTTTTATTCAATTAATTACCAAATCTATTAGTTAAACCTCCTCATAAATATTCTCCTTGATTTTATCTTTCCAATGAGCCATCCTGGGCCTCATTTGGCTAAGTATAACTCAATCTATGAGCTTCCAAAGTTGATGAGTCAAATATGGCCTAAATCTGGAAATTCTGTTGCTAGGTTAAATATCAGAATTTTTTGTTAAAATTCTAATCCTCAATTAGTATTCTAATTTTTAATATTTAATACCAATTTAATGTTTAATAATAAACTAACTAACTATTTAATAAATTGTTTATTAATCTAACTAATAATTAATTTTAATTGAATTGAATTAATTATGTATCTACACACAATTATCTTAATTAAATTAAATTAATTATATATATTTAAATATTAATTAATTTTAATCATATTAAAATAATTTAATAAATATGATATTATTAATATTCATTAAGTATATTAGCTTTTAACATGTACGTATCTATTTCAAAACGGATGAAGAATAAACCAAAAGGTAATTAAACTAAAGTTAAAATCTCCCTCACATCGCATCGCCTTCATCGCATGTTTCTTTTTTGGTTCAAGTGTTAGTTTATGCGATAAAAAATATGCGAGAAATATGTTTTGTGGAATGTAATTTCATCGCATCATATGAAGGTTAAGTTGGGTTGTATCAATTGAGGACTCTGATGCGATGGAGAGATCGCATTGAGATTTAAACACATGGTATGGTAAACTTTAGTTAATGTTTGAGGTCTTCATCACATATCCGCCATCGGGATATGAGGGCTATTGGTATTTTAAGAAAATACATCATTTGAAAACCCGCGATGCGATCTTGCAATCCGAAAAATATTTTTATTTTATATATAATATATATATATATTTTTAATATTAAGTTTTAATTTTAATTAAATTAATTATATTTTATTATAAATAATAATTTAATTAATCTTAAATTTAATATTAAAAATCAAATTTTTTATTTTATTTTATTTTAATGATGTTTGGTTTAGTTCTAAAATTTTGTAAAGCCTAATTTGCCTATCTAAACTACAACTATTCCGAAAATAAATAAAAAGAATAAAAATAGCATTTTTAACCCATACTAGGTAAATGATAGGACTTGAAAGGAGTACCATTTTTAAACCAGTTGACCAAATGAGGCAAAACAAGTGTTAATGGGAAGCTTATAAAAAATCGATTTTAACAAAGTAATCAAAACACGAATCCAAAGAAAATGAAAAATTAACAATCCCG
Organism: Pinus taeda; assembly: GCA_000404065.3. NCBI lineage: Eukaryota > Viridiplantae > Streptophyta > Pinopsida > Pinales > Pinaceae > Pinus > Pinus taeda. The sequence goes on from APFE030997142.1 coordinate 32,387, forward strand.
TAGGATAATCAAATAAAATAAAAATATTAAAAGGTGTTTAGCCAAAATTTTTATAGAAAGGGTCCCCGTTATATTGAACTGAAGACATCAATAATGGGGGTTTGTGTTTTTACCACAACAGAACCCCAAGTTGATAAGTAAACCTGGTAGCCCAGGAGTTGTAGCATCCTTGCTGCAATACTGGTGCTCACCATCTGGGACAGGGGTTACCATGGGATTCTCCTTAGGCATATTTCCTTTTTCCTTATGTAATGAAATTTTTAATTTCAAAGGAGAGTTTAACAAATGATTCTACAAAATTGTTGTTTAAGTGAAATTGTAGAGGGGGATGACTTGCAAATGGCACTAGTAAGTTGAAAACACTTCAGGTTGGACCTGCACAATTCAAATGAGTTTCAAAAATGACAATTTGTAGGTTACTAAGAAATTTTTATAATGGGATTTGCAAAGGTTTGTAACATAAATATTAAGGTTTTTGGAGTGGGGTATTAATTAGGAATGAATCTGTTGGCGAGAGATATTTAATTTTCCAATGTTTATTTGTTTTTGGCAGGTCATTCGAAAGGTAATGGTGAAATGACATGGATGGGAGGTGAAGTGGTTGGCTGGAGGAAATGACAGGTGGCCTTAGCATATGGTGTGGGGGTGAATTAGTGGAAAGAAGCGCGGGATGCAGGTTTTCAGGGGTGTGGGGAGTAGGAATGGTAAGTTGTATCAGGAAGGGACCCATCGAAAACATCATGGTATAAACATATAGTCCGAGAATTTTATTTAGAAACAACTCAACCCCCCCCCCCGCGCCCCCCCTTGTTAAGTCTGAAAGGGTCAGGGTGGGGGTATGAAAGTTGTCCCATGTCCTTGATTTGGGTGGGGACAATCATCCAATCATCGGCATTGATACATGCATATTTTTTACAGTAAACAAAAAAATATCATTTCACATCACATTATTATTATTTTAAAATCAAACTTTAATAGAACATAATTTGGTGGCATTTAGAATAGCGCCCCTAATGAGCCTCATCATTGAGTAATTATATGGGCCTTAATTCACCTTAATTCGCCTCTTAGCTTAGTCAAACTAGTTATTCTCACAAATTATTTCATAATTGTGATTATATTTTGTTTATGAGATGAGTAGAGTTGGATATTTTTCTCTGTGGTCTAATGTGCATGTAATGTAGGAATAAAGGATAAAAGCAAGGAAAATATAGGTGAAAAGATAAAATCAAGGAACTATGGTAAATACCTTGGTAAAAAATTGAATGGGATAAAGGAGAGGAATTATAGGAGGTAAATCCTCCTCATTTAATGCCCCTCCATTCAAATATCCCTCCATCAGCTGAAAGTACAAACAACCCCCTTCTAGAAGGTACCCAAGCAAGTGAAAGTACAAGTTTATCTTGAGTTGGGAGCCAAGCCTCCCTACTAGAATGGAGTCGAGCTAGTGAAAAGGAAAGCACAATTTTATCATTGAATTGGGAGCTGTGCTTCCTTAATTTTGAAGGAATTCATTGGAGACTTTAGATGTATAAATGGAGAGGCTTAGGACCTCAATTTTTTTAGTTACCAAGAGTGAGCAAGAATTTATACTTCTCACTGTAGAACTCTACTTTGTTTTCAAGATGCAAGTCTTGTAACAATTTTTGATTTATAATGAAGATGAGTTTTGTTTTGAGCTAGTACTGAGTAAACTCATAGGGCTGAAGCCCTTGGGTTAGGGCTTGACCCTAGCAACCAAAGCTCCTCTTTGTTGTATTTTTATGCTAGCATAGATTCTTTTTTTTTGGTCATTTGCTTAATTAGATGCATTTTCATTATAGTAGTAGTACAAATTCATGGTTTCCTCTTCATTTTCTTAAGTAGTAAATTTCCATTACAACACTAGCATAGCTTCATGGTTTAGTTGTATATTTTATTAAGTTGTTTAATTTGCATCACCACAATATAGAGTAGATGATTCATGGTTTAACTAGTTATTTGTTTAAGTAGCTATATTTCCATTACAACAGGGTAGAGTAGATTAGTTGTGGTTTAGTTGCTTCCATTTGTTCTTTCATTCACTTAGTAGGTTAGCAAAGAAAAGTTCCATAAGATTGTGAGTGGGTGTCTTGGCTTCACCTCCTCCCTTTAGGACCATGACGTGAGGAAGAAACCCTGCAACAACCCCAGAAACATAGAGTTTAAGTCTTTTGCATGGATTTTATTGTTTGATGTAGTTACATGGTTCATTTCATGGTCATTCATTCATTTCCTAGTCATTTGTTCCTTCACCCTTTGTCTAGGACCTCACTCATATGCCCATTCTCCTTCAGCATGAAACGCTTGAACAGAAGTTGTTAATTCACGTTGTAATCGATTTTTGCTCGTATATTTCCTTACACAGCAAAACCCAACCAATCACCGCCTAATTCATTTTCAACACTGACTTTATTGACTTTGAATCCCTGCCACTGATCTGCCTTTTCTGATCCGATGGCTATCGTGCACCCACTCACCAACTAGCTCGGTCAAATCTCCATTACTGATCTACCATGCAAGATCCAACGACTATTGCATGATATCGCGTGGATTTTTGTCCAATCATTATCTGCCCGAGGGCATGTGATAAGAGTGGATTCCCTGAGCTACGTGTTGCCTGGGGAGGTTAATCATGTAAAATTTTAGAAAACATCTTGCAACTTTGAGGGAATGCGAAATATAGCTTAACACCTTCTAAACCCACTCCCCCATTTCCACATGTTCGTTTATGCACTCAAATATCCACCATCAATATGTCTCCTAATTTGACGGCCATCACATCACCCACTCGCCAACTAGCCTAGCCCATCTCCACCATTGATCTGCCTAGCCAAATCAGATGGCATTTGCACCATATCATGTGGATTTCTGTCCAACCATTATTCACTCAAGAGCATGTGATAAAAGTGGTTTTCACATGATACGTGTCACTTGGTAAGGCTAATTGCGTGAAATTTCAAAATACAGTGTATGATTTTGAGGGCATGGGAAATACAACTTACCACCTTCACAAACCCACTACCATTTCCCCACATTTTTTTCCTGCAATGTAATATCCATCATCCATCTACTGATTAATCTTGCTCGTCCATCTCTTGACTTAGCCTCTATGATATAATCTCAGTCGTCCATCTTATTAGTTAACCCTATTCACCCATCTACCTACGTACCCTCCTGCCATTCATTTTCCTTTCACCTTACTGATCCAACGGTTCTTATGCATTGTTGCTCCCTTACATCCTGTTTTGACCAATTTTGATCGCTGTCTACTCTTCTACTTAAACACAGACTTACCATAGTTTCCTTTGCTTACCCCTTAGTCTAGTTTTGATGCTTTTTACTTCTGTAACTTAGATAGAAGCATTAGATTAGTGTTGTTTTAGCAATTCTGCTTCACATAGATGTTTAGATGGTTAGTTAGGGTTAGCACTACAAGTTGTTTTCTTCATTACTACAGTAGATTAGCTCTCCCTTAGAATAGATTTTATCTTCTTCCATCAAAATCAAGCTTCTTCTGACCATATAGAGGTCTGGCTTGGAACCCCTAAGGTCTCTTTCTAGATGAGCATTGACAATAGGGAGTACCTTCACTTCTACTTCTGCATATAGCACTATCACCTCTAAGTTTGTACGAACCATGGGTTGATAAGTAAAGTTGGTAGCTCTGGGAGTTGCAGCATTCTTGCTGCAATACCTAGCCTCATTAGCCCCCTATGAGGTTTTATTTACATTTTTCTTTATTTTTCTTTTTTCACCTTTAATTTATGTTTTTCTATTTTCTAATTTTATTTCTTTTTCCATTTGTTTTCTATTTTTCTTTTTTATAGGGTAAACAATTTAAAGAGAAAAATAATTTTATACAATATCCCAATGGGATCAATGGCTAAATAATCATACTCGACTATTATATTTATAGTCTTGTGGAGGGTATCCTTGGTAATATGGGATGGCTCAAGCAGTAGGTATCTACACTAATGGGTAGGGAGGATTCTGATAAGTTGTGTAAGCATAACATTGTTACCTAGTTCCGTGATAACCTTGCTGTCATTTTCACAATTACCTTGTGAAGGTTGAAAGGGATGGGTTTGCATTTTCTATCCTTGGTAAGGAATTTTAGGAGTACCTTCATATGGCTTCCTCATGGGATTTTGGATCATCCCAATATAAGGTTGGATAGCTTGCACCTATGCCATGACATATATAGGTTTACCCACTTGAATTTGAGGAATAGTCTGACTAAGTGGTGGAGGTTGTGATGAGCCTCATAAATGGGTAATTATATGGGTTCAATTTACCTCCTAAACTAGTCAAAACAACCATTCTCTTAGCTTATTATATGATTTTCTAATTATATTTATGCTTATAGAGTGAGTTGAGTTGGTTACTATGCCATGTGGTCTAACATGTATTTAATGCATAATATTGATGATTTTCGAAGTCAAAGTCAAGGATCCAGTGGACAAATGGCAGCAATAACTCAAAGTGGATAGAGGAGAAGACTTATAGGAGGGAATCCCCCTCATTTATTACTCCTCACTTCTAATTCCCCTTCATCCATATTAGAGTACAAGTAGTTGAATCATGCACTAGAAGGCAACCGAGCAAGTGGAGGATGAGTGGTGATTATCTCGATTTTTGGGAGTCAAGCCTCCATGATTTTAAGGAAGTTGTTGGTAGCTTAATTTGTATAAGTAGATGGGCCTAGGGCCTCACTAGGATTGGATTTTTGTTGGATTTTCTTTTTTTATGTTAACTCTGCTCAAATTTTGAGGTTACTATTTGTGATAATTTCATATAATCTTGTTATTGTTTTTAAAATAAAGATGGAATCCTTCTTGAGCTAGAACTAAGTTAACTCAGAGGGCTAAAGCTCTTGGTTTAGGGCCCAATCCAGGTAGCCAAGCTACTCTTTACTTGTATTTCTATGTTTTTTTTTTCAGTTTGTAGATTAGTTTGATGTTAGATATATTTCTTTTATGGTTAAGAATAGGTTGTTTTTGATGATTTAATAGTTTGCTTCCATTTGTGCTTTTCTGTAGCATGTTAAACAATGATAAAAATAAATCAAAAGGCTAGCAATAGTCCCTTGGCCTCTCTTCCTCCCTTTGGGAACATGATCTGAGGCAAAGACCCTCTTGTTTCTCCAAAAACATAGATTTTCCTCCTCCATAGGACTTCTAGTATTTGCAACTTTTTAGTAGGTTAAGAGTGCAACTTTGCTTTGCTTTAGATCTTCTTCGTCATGTTCATTCCTAGATTTTCAATAGTCTTCTTTCATGATTTATTTTCCTACAGTAGTTCTCAGCATTTCCTTTCATAGATGCTATGGGGTAAAATGCACGGTGTATGAAGAATGAAAACTACCCTCAAAGGCCTTCCCGAGACCTTTGACAGACTGTAAGATTATCTGCAGAAGCTACCAAGTTATACACATGTTCATCTATCAAATATCAATTAACAAAGTATGGAAATAGTATTACCTCAAGTCTCCTTCTAGATTTTTTTGGAGATTGCAATGCAACCAAGAGGAAGTCCCTCAAATTTGACTCCAAATCAATTCCTGCACAAAGGGAAGGTAAACACAATCACTACATACAATCTTGAAATCTAATATATGAATGCACAATTAACATCTATTTGGATACAACTAAACTACTCATCTAAAAAAGTATCGAAATGAGCAACTCAATTAATAATGTTACCGACACTATGGAGTACGAAACACAATTATAGTTCTATATTAATAACAGAAGAGTGATTACAACCATCCATTGTATCAGTCTTTTCACACGGAATGGGTTATATTTGCGGACAAATCCAACCTTCCTAGGAGTCTAAGACTCTCTAATGACAAACAAACCAAACAAGAGCTATCCTTCTCTAGATACACATCATTCTACGAGAATTCAAATTTTTTCGATCTTACCTTAGGTCCCACGCTTGTTGTAGCAGTCCAGCCTTGCTGATCCAGATGAGCTCCTCCTTCACTTTCAGACCTGCATACACTAACAAAGCAAACGATTACATAGCATCTGAATATTCATCATAAAATAAAGCATATCTATCATATTGACCAAGGAATACATGAAATAATTCATTAACAAATCATTGAGAAGAATGGACTTATTTGTATTAAATAATCAAAGGAACCATTACAACCTGAGCCTTGGTGTTGTGCAAGCTCCTCCCAGGGTCCAGCAAGAGATTTCCTCTACTTTGACAAGCTCACCCACTCCCAATATGGCAACAAGGAAGGATAGTGATCTCTCCTCACAAGTCAACAATGGAAGTCCTAATTCCAGCAGCATTTACCCTTTAGAATGTTCAGCTTTCAACCTCCCCTCCTCTGGCCCAATGCCTGTATTTATAGTATTCTAGAGGAGGTTATTCAGTTCCAACATCAATGGGATAACCCCTCTTTTGGATGGGGTAGCTCCTCTCTTGATGGGATAAGCTCCTCTATCATAGGGATGCATGAACCATCTGGAGGCGCTCAATACACGTCAAAAACTCTTCTAGAAGGCTCTAGAAGTGACCACAAGTAACTTTTTAAAGATGAAACTCGCGCCTTTTGACCTTTACAGGGGTACGCACCCAACCTTTGGCTTACAGAGCGTACAAGTACGCAGAGTATTGTGAACTTGGGATGCGTACACGCAGGTAAGGTAGAGAGAAACTGCGTACCCAGAGATAAACATGTTTTTAATGACTTTCTCTCTTTTTTGAAGTTTGACATGGAGAGCAGAGGTATGAGGCTTGCCAAGGAGGATAGTATGACTGTTGATGGAGCCATACTAACTGTAGATAGTCATGGTGACAAATTTTAGTGTAACAGATTGCCCCCTAAAGTGCGAAGCCTGTAATAGATTAGGGTTTTATATCATCTAGGAAGGGTGAAGTACTTTATCATTTCAAGGATTATCTTGTGGAGAGCCCAGTCGGAACCTGCAATTTTCAACACAAAATACATGTATAAGATTATATCATCGCTGAGGTAGGCATTCCCATACTCAGATCAAAAACTTTAACTAACAGACTAACCACTACTCTGATACAGGAACGATTTCATAGTACATCAAAATCATAGACTCATGTAGACACAGTATGGATGCAGCCATCTGTTTATAATTGGTCTACTATATAATGAGTACAAAACTCCTCGCAGCCTGGATGGTAGAAACTAGATCCAGGGTCTTCATTTCTATTTCCCGAATTGGTACGATTCTAACCATGCGAATAAATGAGTCGATGTCGAACATGGTAGAAACCACTTGATTAGCAGTCGATGATGTAAACTGTTAACAAGCGTGAGAGAGACCACTAGTGATGTCACTGGTTCTCAAAGTACCCAGTACAATCCATGAGATGTGAATGAATGATTCGATGTCGAACATTTCACGAAGTCCTTCGATCGAAAGTCAATGATGTAAACAGTCGTCAAAGGCGAGAAACCTGCCATTGATGCATGCAGACTTCAAGGTACTGACAATTTCTAAGTCAACTCTCTAGATAATGTGTTGATGTTGATAGAAAGCGACCCGTCGCAGGCAAGCCCACAACACGAAATCATAGTTCAAGTTGAAGAAATGTTGCTGCAAGGACTGACTCAAGGATGACACAATGGATGATAGGTATTTTGCGGTTCAATGTTTCGTTTACAGACCTCTTGAAAACATAACGACACAATAGATGGCTTGGTGACGAATGACTCAAAGTCGACTCCCATAACCCGGCTAAAGAATGTCAATGATTTGATCAACTATGAGGCAAGGGACTTCCCAACCCATGTGAATGAACAAGTGTTGTGTTCAAGAGTGGTAGTAAGGTTTTTTCTGAAGCAAAAGGATATCAAATAGGCTCATTCTTCTCACTTTTCCCCCACCATTTCTGGCAAGTACCTCTTTATTTTTTACAAGCTTGAGGAGGATAACATATGCTTGTTTGTAAGCTCATCCTTCGGATGAGTCCAACTTATTTTTTGATTCGAACCCTAAGAAGGAGTGGTCCGTTCCTGTTTGTAATAGAACAGGTCCTTTACTGTGAAATTTTAACGAGTCCAGTATAGGATAAACTCGGCGTTTTTCATATTTAGAGAGTCTGAAAAACTTAGAAGACTCCAGATTGGACTTTTTCGTAAATTTGTATCTCCTAAGCCTGAAAAAGTATAAAATAATACCTAGGAGAACCGCTTGATCTTGCAACCAAGGAGTACTTTCATAGTTAGTGTCTTTGACCTGAAAAGTAAAAAGCGATCAAGGACACGTCGTTTTATTTCCAGTATCGAATTTGAAACGACAAAAATCCAGCAATCTTTTCCTGTTTTTATAGTCAGAAAAGGGCTATAAGGGGACCGCCTTTTAATTCCGTTTTAACGAGTGTAAAAGAAATGCTCGGCAATCTTTTCATATTTCAGGAGTTAGAAAAGGGCTTAAAAGATGACTCTGAGGTTTCACTTTTTCGTAAGTTTTAACGACTTCGAAAAAAAGATAAAAATATACTCTACGAGATCATTTGAAAGACTTGACCTAAAACTACAAGAAAATTATGCAAAAACTGAAACAACTAACCTAAAAATAATCTTGGGATTTTCATGAGTTTAATGAGTCTTGAAAATAACCGAAATTGACTCAAGATAGGTTTCATTTTTACAAAATCTTGAAACAAAGAAAAAAACTATGCTTCGAAGTAGTTTCATTTTTACACAAGCTTGAAACAGAGAGAAAATTGTGCTTGATGTCCCCTAAGCATAACTGCTAGAGCGCATGTCCCCCAGCTTCATTTCATTCAACCGGTTGGATGAAATGAAGGTTCAGATACGAGATCATTTGAAAGACTTGACCTCAAACTATAAGAAAACTATGCAAAGGACTGAAATAACTAACCTAAATATACAACTTAACATGTATGAGGTCTAGTCAAACTCTCGACTCAATTAGAGGAGGATTTGTTTCATTTTTTACCGAGCTTGACACCGGAAAAGAACTATGCTCGGCTTCGGTTTCATGTTTATGCAAGCTTGAAATGAAAAAATATGCTTGTTATAAGTTCGCATGCCCCCAGCATAATGACGCAAATCAAGGTACATGCCCCCCAAGCTTCATTGCATTCAAGCAGGTGGGTGAAATGAAGGTTTACTTTCGAAATCTTGGAAAGACTCGTGGGAGTTGTTTCATTTTTTAGTGAGGTAGACACAGGAAAAGAACTATCCTCAAAACCCTTGTTTCATTTTTTAAACGAGCTTGAAACAAGATAAGGAACTATGCTCATAACACACTCTACTATCTACCTAACAAGGAACTATACTCTAAAAACCTTGGTTCATTGTTTAACGAGCTTGACACAAGACAAGGAACTATGCTCATGACTACTCTCTACAATCTACCTACCTAACCTACCCTTGTTTCATTTTTTAACGAGCTTGACACAAGACAAGGAACTATGCTCAAAAAGTTTGCATGCCCCCAGCATAATGATGCAAAGTGAGGTACATGCCCCCCAGGCTTCATTCCACTCAACCAGATGGATGGAATGAAGGTTTACTTTCAATATTTACCTTGAAAAGGGAGTTGTTTCATTTTTAAGGAGGTTGACACAAGAAAAGAACTATCCTCATACCTGATTCATTTTTTAACGAGGTTGACTCAGTAACAGGAACTATCCTCTAACCTGATTCATTTTTTAACGAGGTTGACTCAGTAACAGGAACTGTCCTTGCAAAATCCTACTTTCTACAACCTACCTATATAACCTATCCTTGTTTCATTTTTTAACGAGGTTGACACAAGACAAGGAACTATCCTCAAAACCCTATTTCATTTTTTAACGAGGTTGATACAGGAAAAAACTATCCTCATGTCCACTGATCATGGCTTCCAACTGGAAGAAAGACATGCCAATGGACAAACCTTGATCATGGCTTCCAAGAGGTCTTCATCAGAAGGAAGATTAGTTCTCTGGAAGGAACACATGTCAAGGGACTCAAAAGGGATAAGAACATCGGGTTCAAATAATCCCATAGAGTTTTCCATGTCAATTACCGGATCTAAATCAAAGGAAGATGTGCAAACAGTGAGAGACTCACTTTCATCGGTGATTGAAAACATGGGATCAGTTGCCACATAATTAACCCGTGGCAGGGTAGATACCACTTTAGAATCAGGAACATTTAGGGTTTTCATATTATCGGTAGTTGAAACAAGACTAGGGAAAGAAAGCTGGTCTACAGTCACAATATTTCCATTGTGAGGGAAAGACATCACGCGAAAGAGTGTCGATACGACAGCTTTCATTGCATAAACATAGTCTCGCCAAAGGAGTAAATTGAAATCCAAGGGACCTCGAACTACCATAAGATCAATACAGACAGTTTTACCTTCCAAGGTAATAGAAAACTTAGGAAGAATCCCTAAAGGTTCACTAATGGTTCTGTTAAAAGCTTTCAGATTCTGCGTAATAGGCATAAGCTGAGGGGAACCCAAAGCTTTCCAAGTGGTTGAGGATAAAATACTAACAGAAGCACCTTCATCTACCTGTGTGCGATGCATGTCCCTGCCACCAGCCTTGACAATGATTTGGAAAGGGATGGAGGAAGGAAGACGAGGTTCTGTCAGTCCGTTCCAATCAAAGGAAAAGACCTCAGTACTTGGAGGGGGTTCCGTAGAAATGCCCCCTGGCGTAGAGGAATCTGATGTAACAAAAAGAACCTGAGCGGTATGAAGTTCACTCTCTAAAGGGAAAGTGGGATCGATCGAATGTGAAATTGAATCGACCACTTGATCAACTAATGGATCATCAACCTGAGTGACATGAGTTTCACTCTCTAATGGAAAAGTGGGATCAACCGTACTTGAAATTAGATCAATCACTTCGTCAGTTGACGGTAGGTTGGGTAAAAGTTTACGGTAACCAGTTGGAAATTCTTGCTGTGGAACAGTAAGGTTTTCCAACAATTTTGAGGCTTCATCCATGTGAGGGCAAACGTGAGTTTGATGACTCCCTTTGCATAACTTACAAGGAAACCTAACTTTACCCTTTTTCCCAGGAACCTGACTATCACTGGTTGATGGACCAATGGACTGTTGATGAGATTTTTCTGACCAGGACAATTGATAAGGAAGTGGTCACCCGTACAAAGCCTGCAAGGGTATTTGGGTTTACGATGCATGTCGGAATTTTCCTCAACACAACTAACACTTACAGTCGTGTTTGGTTGGTTGACTTCTTTCTCATCTTGCTTCTTCTTCTTGTTCTTCTTCTTCCCTTTCTTCTTCTTCTTAGCCACCTGGTTACTAGCATCGAGGCTTTTACCAAGCAAAGAGGAAGAAATGGAGGAAGAAAAATTAGGTGAAGAAGGTAAAGGGTCAATAGAAGGTTGGTGATGTTGAGATGGCGAACTCTGTTGAGGTGAAGCATTTGATTGAGGTGGAACAATTGAAGTATTTGGGGCCAACGATGTTGAAAATAACCATATTGGTAAACCTATTGTAAATCCGGGTAATGACAAAGTAGCCATGTAAGGAGGACCAACATTTCCAAAGTAAGGAAAAGTACTAGGA